>QAXH01005900.1:46400-57360 GCA_004335635.1 Chloromonas sp. AAM2
CCCGCCTACGGATGGACGGGCCATGCAGATAATCAGTAACTGATAACAATCAATATAAGTCATCGATCGGTGTAAGCTCTGACAGGACGTTTGGCGCTGGTGGAGCAAGGGGGAAGAGAAATGCTCGGTGCCCGCCTACGGATGGACGGGCCATGCAGATAATCAGTAACTGATAACAATCAATATAAGTCATCGATCGGTGTGAGCTCTGACAGGACGTTTGGCGCTGGTGGAGCCAGGGGGAAGAGAAGCACATGCATGCAAGTCTGTTCCGTGACAAGCGGAACAACAAAGATATGGTTGACGTCGCGACACACAATGCATGACGCACGGCGTTGCGAGCGCGAGCACGTCAGGCGAGGACAAGCATGACGCCGGGGGGACGATCACGACGTCGCGAGGGCAACGAGCACGACGGCACAAGTGTTAGCATGACAAAACAAGGGCGAGCACAACGCCTCCAGGGCGAGCACAACTCCACGAGGGCAGCGTGCATGGCGCCGTGAGGCCAAGCGGGACGACGCGGGCACGAGCAGGACGCCGCGAGGGCAAGCACGACCTAATGCTAAAGATGTTACAAGGAGCAGGCATTCACGCGTCAACTGGCGTTCTCGCGTCAACTATTCTGTTCGTCACGACCCTACCCTGCTCAATCCCTCGTACACAGCCGCGCTCCCGTTGTCCCGCTGTCCAGGGTTTGAACAGTCCACACAGCACAAATGATGCATTTGAGAGGTGACCAGGATGATCGAATTATTGACAAAAGACGCCCGATCAACGACATTCACACCCAAACACCCCTCTCACGCACTTGACAGTATGGTTGACAGCGCCGTCTTGTTAGGCTGGGGGCTGAGCCGGGGGTCCTTTGTCGCGCTGTCCCTGGACCCTCTGTCCTCCTCCCGCCCTGACAGCTCCTCTTCCGCAGTGCCTTCTGTCAACTGTCCCAGGTTATTGGCACCAGAGACCTGGAAAGAACAGGAGCACCGTTTCACACACTGCAGTGGCGACCAGTAGGTTACTGTCAATCTCTGTTCCTCCCTGCAGTCCTCGCCAGACTGAAGGCCATGTAATCAGCAACAACAATAGTTTCATACATCACATTCATTATTGGGCAGGTCCTCCTCCACGAAGCCCTCCGTCAGGGCAACGTACGGCTTCACACAGGTTTTCAACATTTATGAAACACTTGAGAAGCGATTTTTGCACGTCCAACGAAGATTGAGCACTCCAACAAAAACCCAACGAGGTATCAGCCTGTCCAACGAAAACATCAGGATGCGCGCTTGTGCGTAAAGAATGGGTCGAGAATGGTGAAAGTCCGGCGATTCAGCCTCTTCGTATCAGCCACTGCTCCCATGCAGCCGGCTCATCTAGGTTGGCTTCCACTGCTAGCTCAAACACATGGTAAAATGTAGCAGCCGTAGGCCTCCATGATGCTTCAATGCTCTCCAGACAGCATAGCCGTTTCTGCCAACTAATGCTGCTGAAACCCTCGGCCGGCCTCAGATGGCTCTAACCAGCCCCAGGCTACGCCAGCTATCTCTAAACATGTGCACATCTCTTTCGGGCGGTGCAAATGGTAGGCAGAGCGCTGCGTACCGGCCGGGTAGCCCGCCATGCCAACAAGGTCAGCCAATACCTTGCAGCCTGGGGCTACACGCTCGTTATCTTCCGTAGAGTTGAGACTTGCTGCAAGCCGGAGCAGGCTCATTTGCAGCGACTGGGCTGCGAGGACCCGGTACCAAAAGTGCGATTTCATTTTTCAAAAGTGGGTGTTTCATTGGAATTGAAAACCGCTATATTGGACAGGTCCTCCTCCACCGTGGCCGCCGTCCAGGCAACAAACGGCTTCACACAGTCAAACTTGATCAAAGTATATACCCGGCGTCGCATTGACCAAACACACATTCCATGGCCCCAAAAACACAGTCCATGGGCCCCTGTGAGTCATAGCATGCAAGGCTTAAAAACCGTCTGTAAACAAGTCTCGAACACCAGACGCGCGTGGCCCTCCCTCCCAATGACTCCCCTTGGCAGTGCTCCATTCTTGTCACACTAGACCGTAGGACATGGCAGCTGAACACACCGCAAAGGGTACCCCGCTGAAGGAAGAATGTTCCACCTGCAGCGCCATGCCCTGTCGTGCCTTCACGTACAAGTCAAGTGGACCCGTCTGTACATACTATACATATGACTCCCCCCGTTAATTAGGTTAAAGTCTGAATGCGGTTCACACCAGTGGGTATCTCACCTGCAGCGGCATGCCCTGTCGTGCCTGTACACGCGCTCGCACCACATTGGACGAACGGTTCTGCAGCAGGCAGGAGAGGACAGCACCAGCATGTCCTCTGATTTCCTTCACCATGACACGGCATACGCAAAGTTGCCAGAGTCACTTAACCATAACAGCAACAACGGGCATGCGGCAGACGAGACGTGATAACACCTGAAAAGTGTGATAGGGGCACGTGCTACAAGTCCAGCCACATAAGCTTATACTGCCCTTGCCCTTGCTCATGATGCTGTCTCTGCTGCTGCTGCCGTTGCCGCTGTCGCTCCTGTCGCTCATTTTTTCTTTCTGTTTGCATGGCTTTCACTGCTGTTGCGGCAGTTGCTGATAGTGAAGTGATGGCTGGAATGAGTGTCGCCAATCAGGGTAGCGACACTGGCCTGGTTGATCTGTCAACCAAACTAGGGTGGCGACACTACCACCAAACAAGATGTGCTGACCACACAACCACCAACAAGATGTGCTGACCACACAACCACCAACAAGATGTGCTGACCACACAACCACCAACAAGATGTGCTGACCACACAACCACCAACAAGATGTGCTGACCACACAACCACCAACAAGATGTGCTGACACTACTGACGTTGTCAACACAAATGTAACCACAGACGGACGAGAGTCTCTCAACCCACCTGTCCTCCCTTGCCTGGCTTCTTGGATCGCTTGAGCTTGTCACCAAAGATCTTGAGCTTGGCCAGACCCAACACATCCTGCACGCAAACAGTGAAGGTTAGTTAGTGGTCGGTTGGGCTGCACGCAAACAGTGAAGGTTAGTTAGTGGTCGGTTGGGCTGCACGCAACAGTGAAGGTTAGTTAGTGGTCGGTTGCAGCGTTCCAGATTTCATTTTGGCCAAGTCCATTTTGCTGTCGCACGTCTTGCAAGGCCCATCCTGAGCCTCAGGTTTACTGTCTCCACATAGACACGGGCGGGGGCTCCGCGCCTGCACCCCCATGAGTGTGTCAACGAGGGTGCTGTGGCTTGTTGCGTGTCAGACAACAGATCTTGCAAGGTCACCGATTCGGTCGGCTAATTTTCCAAATACGGCGAATCCCGTATTTTGGGATTCAGTGAATTCGGTGCGATATTCGGTGGAAAAAACCCAAAAAATTCTCGACGACTCGAGGCTTGGCGAGCCTAGATCTTAATGCAAATACTGCACACACAAGGGCACAATGGGTGCCACACGCATCCGCCAGCACATCCTTGGTATTCCGGGTAATGTCAAAGCATGCACAGGCGCGCCAGCGGAAGCGAAGACTCCTTTGGCCCATCCAAGTCAGACAAGGCAGCACGCGAAGGCAGGAACGAGCGATGAGTCTGAGGCTAAGGCTGAGCCAGAAGCCTTTGACTTCGACGACTAGGGAATAGGGTTGAGCGACCCAATTGACACCAGTGAGGCATTGACCTTGACACCCTGGGTTTTGAAACGTGAAAAACCGCCAAACGTGACCACCGCATTTGACCGAATTTGAATGACTCCCAGCCCGAATCCGAATCCGAATCCGAATCGAATCCGAACCCGTATGACGAATCGGTGACCTTGAGATCTTGTTAGACAACAGATTCCGTTGGTCTGCACTTGCCCGATGGAACACGCAGAAAGTCTGGTGAGTGGTTGATCAGTAACGGCTGTGAAACCACGCCTGATCTGTCTCAAAATGAGCAGTCCTGAACAGCCTCGTCACTGAGCTTGTGTGCTGACCCATGCTGAAGTTGACAGTTGATTATCTTGTAGTCGGTTAGTCACCGCTAGGTTGGCCCCAGCTAGGTGCGAGGCATGCAAGCAGGAGAGGGCCTTGCCCTTAGCGACTCAGTTGCCTTGCACTTGTCTTCACATCAACCAACAGTACCAAGCACAAAGTCACCCCAGCACCTCCTGCCTTCTAAACATTCTTGCTACGTACCTGGATTTTCTGCTCATTGTAGTTCAGATCCCTCATGCGAGCCTCAACCGCTGCTAACTGCCGATCCAACTCTGCAAAAGATGGGCAACACAGGAATCATTGTCACAACTGCTTCGATAGCTGCATGCCTAAATACACGCAACAACCGTCCATCAATCCTTCACTGTTACCTGTTTATCAATCAGGCAGCCAGGTTATTGCAGCCTTTGCACCCGCCTTCTTAGTTTGGTAAAAAAAAGGTCAAAATTGACCGGCTGTTTGTATCACTGTGCGTATTTGGTGTTTTCGATACATGCATGAGGCATCGAGGCTATCCACCTCCCTGGTTGTGAGATGAATCAAAGGTGACAGGCTGTCTGTTATACTGTTTTACGTTTTTCTTTGATATTGAGCAGGCACCAAGACTACCCACCTTCCTGGTTAGAAAACAGGTCGAAGTTGACAGGCTGTTTATCGTGTTGCAGTTGTGACTGCTGTGCTGTCGGCTGATGGGAAGCATTGGAGAGCATCAACTGAAGATCTGAGGGCTGGACCATTAGTGCGGGCATGCGAGGGGGAGGGGCGGAGGACACCACCACAGTGCGATCGGGGTGGGCGGGGTCGGCGGCGAATGGCGACAGGAAGACGGTGCTGCCTGCATGCATTGCAGATAAGCATGGAGCATATCATTCTGTTCAGTGGCCATGCGTGCGCTGTCCATGTAGTTTTACTTATTATGCACATATCATGTAATCCTTATGCCTGGAGGTGCTTTGGGACTAAGTGGCCTTTCAGGTTGCAGGGTCTAGCGGCAAACGCGGACAAACATGGTGCTGCCTGCATGTACATGGCGCATGGCATTGTGTGTACAGTGACCCCGATGTGTGGTTGGAAACTGAACTTGAACCTATCAAGCGTTTGCTGGAGAAAAGTTGCAGGCAAGGGTACCTGTGGAAGGTGCCCCTCCAGCAATCAGGTCTCAACCGATGCTCCTGACCATCCATAGAATCACAGTAACCCTTGCTCCTCAATCCCCACCCCGAATGCCTGACTGAGCATTTCGACAGATCTTACCAGGTGCCCTCGATTTCACCAGGTGAAGCTGGGGCTGCTAAATAAGTATTTGATTTCTGAAACTGAGTTTTGCTTTCTTGCCATTTTTTGCTGGATTTATCATTAGCAAGCATGTGCCAGGAAATATTACTGGATACCACACACTTGGAACGCATCTCACCCTGCGCTCCTGGTGCTGCGGGTGCTGTGGCCACCACCCCTGTCAAGTTCCCCGCCTCCGACCCCTAAACCCCAGCCCTAACCTAACCCTGGCCCATCAAGCATCTCACCCTGCGCTCCTGGTGCTGCGGGTGCTGTGGCCACCACCCCTGTCAAGTTCCCCGCCTCCAACCCCTAAACCCCAGCCCTAACCTAACCCTGGCCCATCAAGCATCTCACCCTGCGCTCCTGGTGCTGCGGGTGCTGTGGCCACCACCCCTGTCAAGTTCCCCGCCTCTGAATTCACACGCCCTCCCGGGTCTGCGGGCTGCAAGGGACCGGCCCCACGGGTGGGCGTGTGCTGGTCACTCGACTCCTGCCTGCATGTGCGTGTGGGAAAGTGCATGGGAGTGCATGGGAGTGCATGAGTCATCATTCATTACATGGGCTTATCATGGTTGTATCCACGGTACCGCAAGACCAACCAATCAGGCGCTTAGCAGCAGCCGACATCACCACCCTAATGAGCATGATGCCCTCGAAAATCCAAGCCCGGTGCAAGGTGCGAGGTCCTCTGGAAGGTCTGTTTCAGAGCCAAAACCAAACTCACAGCAATTACTGGACTTTTGCCTGCATGTATGTGTGGGACCGAGGCAGGACATGGCAACGTGGCAGAACACGGATATGCAAACAGCAGTGGAGCAGTCCTGGACTAGCAACATGTGACTGCCTGCACCCAGCCACAATGCTTTGCTTCAAGTTTGATGCAGGCTAGCACAGCACTGTCCGTGTTATGTATGGTATCACATTGCTTCTTACCACCGGTTGTAGCGCAGGAGGCAGGATGTTCTTAGTATCACAAGTCACTACAAATTTGCTTCGTGTCCAAATACTTTTTTCTGCATTGCCCTGCTTTATCTTGTCAAAGTTGGGCAAGCCGCAGCTCGCTGCACCCTTAACGGACAGTGCCTGTGCATGGCCCTAAGCTCACATCACCCTTTCCTGTTTGCCAAACCCGCTATCTGACTGTGCCTGCGCATGGTCGGTCCCTATTGCTCCTGTGTTGGCCTGAAAACAGAACAATTTGTCCACTATCCATAACTTGCTCTACCTCCAGCTCTCTAAACCCTCAGCCTTTAATTCGCCAGCCAGCCTGCTTGGTTGACTAAGTGTTACCTGCGCATGGTCTGCATCTGTTGCGGCTCCGGCGTTGGCTTGACCCTGGCGCAGAAGTGCACCCCCAGCAGCAGGCTGTAGTCCATAACGCCCACTGCCTCGAGGAAGGCCGCGTCGGCAGCCAGCTGCTTGTGCAGCCTGCAACGTGGTTGACGCACGCACGTGTCAGGCAAAGAGAGGGATGAGAAGGATGCAAGAATTAGAAAGATGGCATCAGCCAATGCAAACATACAGCCCACAGAGAGATACAAATTCAAGACACCCATCAAAATTCAGACACAGGGAGAAGTTATAGGGATGCCACACTGGCAGCTTGCGGGTGCAGCGAGCTTGTGAGGTCATTGTGAAGTCGCCATGCATGTTGATGTTGCAGATCCTGAGCGAGTTTTTGGTAATGCAAAGACCTCCCTTGACCTGTTCCCTTGACCTGTCCCCTTGAACCCCCTGCCCCCTTCACCTGTCGTGCAGTTCCCTAGGCAGTTTAATGGCCAGATCCAGATCCAGGTCCTTCCACACAGTCTTTGTGTCAGACGGGTCCATGGGGCCGGCAGTGCGCTCAAACGTCGAGCCCTATATACGTGGAGTAGAGAAAAGATCAGCAAAGTCGGCATCGCACTCGGTCTCAGATGCAAATGATGGGGCCAGCGGTGGGCTCGGACGCCAAACCGTGAGGGGAGAAGAAGATAACAGCATTGCACACAACTTGATGTTCTGATGGGGCCAGCAGTACGCTCGAACATGGAACCCTGAAGAGGGACAGATGAGTGCAATGACAGGACGACCCTGTGGGGATTAAGGATGTCTGTGACCCATGCGCAGATATTGTTGTTCCACTTGGGAATTTTGTTAGAAACCAGAAAACCCTGGGGGTTGGGATTATGTGGAGCCCTGTGATGCATTTGATGTTTTGATAGCGGTGCGCTCATGCAAAGGAGAGAGTTGAGAATAACCAAATTGAAACAGGCAAAAGAGAAGGACAGCATAACGCCTTATTTGTGCACCGAAGTCGTCTGATGATGGTGCAGTGATCATGTGCAGCCACAGCCGTTCAGGCGGTCTGTAAACGACTGACCAGCTCACAGGTGGCAACTACAGGATGAACGCTTGCAACCATTTGCAAAAACAGCAGGGATAAAGTGGTCATGGGCCGCTCGAGAGTGGAGGCGAATAATCCAATTGGCTTCAGCATGCCCAGACTTTGAACAGGAAAGCTTGCTATTATTAGCAATCTCAAGTATCTGGCGTGACTCCAGCACAGAATTTGTCATAGAAGCATACGTCCTGTACATTTGTTCCAACCGTATCCTAGCATACAAGCTGCAAGGCGCAGTGCACGACAAGTGCAAGGTAAATGCTGTTGAGAACGATGATATCTTTTTTGCATACGCCCGTACCCTTTCCTATGGCTGCTTGGCCTCCTCCTTCTTGCTTTCTTGCTTTCCTGCTTCCTTTCCTTTCCATTGATCGCCCCATATCTTATCCCACCTTCAGGTCGAACTTGCGATGAATTTGCAGGTCTGTGGCGAATATGTTCTGCATGACCACAAAGCGCACGGTGCGACCGTGCACCTGCTTGACCCCGTACACGCCGTAGAAGCGCGGCACGAGCGAGTCCTTGCAGGCAACCATGTGAGTGTGGTACTGCAGACGGGGGGTTATAGAACAATACTGGAGTAGAAATAATCATAAAAATAGTAATGATGATAATAGTAATATTGTGCACGCTGGAGAACCGAGGCACTAATGAGTCCTTGCAGGCAACCGTGTAGGCGTGGTACTACAAATGCACACAGGAGTCGCTTGTGTTGTTCCTCTCACAAGGGGCATGTGTGTGCCGTGGTATCATGATAGAATACGTGCCGTGGTATCATGATCAAACCCTTTGTGTGTGTGTGTGTGTGTGTGTGAGTGAGTGAGAGAGAGAGAGAGAGAGAGAGCGTGCGTGCACGAAAGTGTGTGCGAAAGTGTGTGCATGTGCGTGTGGGTATTTGCTGTACAGACACTTCAACTGAAGTCAAAACTACCCTGCCAAGTGGTACGGCAGATTGATCCTACCATGTGGCGTGACCCGTGAACACCATGCCAACCAACAACAACCCTACCAAACACTCTCTTGGTGTCACTTTCTTGGTAAGGAGATGGTAGAAGCACGCATGTGCATATGCCCCCCTGCGCCACCCCACACGTGCCTGTGGCAGCATGGTGATAAGCGTGTGTATCTCGCTCTTGCGCATGGTCTTGACCAGGAATTTCTGATCGTCCGACAGGAAGAACATGCAGCCGCTCTTGCCGGGGGAATTGAGCTGCCGCAACGCATGCGATCCGGCGATACTGAGCATGTACTCAGCATCAGCCACGCCCCATAACAGCCGCAGCGCATGGAAAACCTGAAGCACGTGGTCAGAGGCAGTTGGGTCGGTTGGTAAAAACGCACAACCGATTTCCAGAAACGTTTCCTGCAATGTTTACTTTCAGGTTAACGAATAATGTGTGCATGTGAGAAGGCATGCTCAGCATGTATTTTGCTTGTTGCTGATGTGTTGCGGTGCCAGCCATGCCCAGCCTGTCCACTGTTACATTACACCAGCTCCTCTCCCATCCCGGACAGCTGTGCTGGTTGCACCCTGCCTCTTTCTCCCCCCTGGGGTGTGCGGCGCTGTGCCCATGCAAGGGCTGCGCACCCCGCCCAGCTGCCCACTAGACTAATCCGGCAAGCTGCATCGCAGCAGCCAGTGTGTGCCCTCCCCCATTCACATTACTGCTGTTACGACTTATACTAACACTACAATCGCTACTAGTACTACTGCGGGCCCCCTGTACTGATCATCATCATCATTACATGGCTTTTCATGGTTCAACCCCCTGTACTGATCCACTGGGTTTGACACTTTCAACTCCTGCATGTTCACAGACCTTTGGGGAGTAGTCCTTCCACTTGAAGTCCGAGGAGGGATGGGCGGGCGTGCTGTGACTGCGGGGCGCAAGGAAGGACACCGGCAACAGGTGACGCCTCCAAATGCATGAAGTACCACAGGCAGACTTCAGTACTAAGAAAAAACGGGCGTGAGGGCAAGCAATAAAATCTAGGCATTCCCCCTAGTGTGTGGTGCACAGCCGGCTGGCACATCTCGTCACAGGCACGAGCAAAGGGTGAGAAAAGACAACGGTTGTCCTGACAAGCTCAAAGGAGGTTAGGAGTACAATCAAACAAATGGTCCAAACTATTATACGAAACTAGCAATTTGCGTGGCCAGTAATCCAAAGGCCCATGTATGTATTTGCGCTGTCGGGTACAAAAAGACAACAAAGGCAGAGCAAGGCGTCACAGGCCCTATGTAGCGTGCAATTACAAACTGTGAAGTTCCAAGTTCACGCATCCGGGACAAGCAGCTCACACATCCAGAACACGTGCATGTCACACATCTCTCACATCTCTCACATACCTGCCAGAGGATGGAAAGAAGACCTTGGACTTGAGTTGAAAGTCCTTTGGCTGCAGCTTGACCTCTGCCTGCTGCGTCTGCTGAATGTACACCTGGTGGGTGTGGGTGGGGCTGGATCCGACAGGGGGCGTGGCAGCCTGCAAGTGACAAAGTAGGGTGCGGCGTCTAGAACGCCAAGGGCCCATACTAGAATCCAACAGAGCGAAATCTAGCGTTTTCATTAGTGTGTGCCGCACCCCACAAAATACGCAATGAATGTCACACTTGATCGGGCAAGACTATCAAAAACATATGTACAAATGACACTATCAAGTGTCATGTGGTTAGGGAAGCTTGTGTTCGTATGCGTGCCTGAAAGGCTGGACAATTCCTCTTGAAGCAGGTGGCAGGAATGCATTACCAGAATGCCACACACAGGCGCTGGCATTGCACATCATGTCCATTGGCTTTGTTCCTTGTTTTGTTACATTTTTCTGACTCAGCAAGTCTTGTCATTGGCACTGAACAGCTGCACATGCAGTTGGACCAGCAGTCCCTTCACCCTCTCATATGCTGTGTGTCTTGCTGCCTTAATGCAGCCGGACAACTATCCGGACCAGAAAGCACTCCCTTCACTCTCTCACATGCTGTGTGGCTTCCCCTCTCACGTGCATGTCCTGCTGACCCAATGCGGATGTGTGTCTGGGGGGAATGTGGAGGATGTGTGGGGGGCGTCTCGGGGATGTGTGTGCCCCAATGCAGGGGCGGGTGTGTGTCTGGGGGCACTGACAGCGGGTTGTGCCATGCGGCCGACTACATCACCCATGAAAACTGGGTTCGTTTCACTGCTTCAAAGGTCCTTTCCACTCTTTGCCGCCCTTGACACTCACGTGCTGCGTGGCCGTCACACTCACGTGCTGCGTGCCCTTGACACTCACTCACGTGCTGCGTGCCCTTCACACTCACG
>QAXH01005901.1:0-20513 GCA_004335635.1 Chloromonas sp. AAM2
TAAGGCGGCAGCTGAGGCGGCTGCTGCGGAGCGGGCGGCTGCACGGGCGGCCGCGGCTGCGGCTGCGGCTGAGAGGGCAGCTGCGGAGAAGGCGGCGGCCGAGGCGGCTGCGGAGCAGCAGGCGGCTGCCAAGGCGGAAGCTGCCAAGCAGGCAGCTATTGCAAGGGCTGCAGCTGAGGCAGCCGCAGCTGAAAAGGCGGCAGCTGAAGCTGCTGATGCTGCCGCTGCAGCTGAGCTGGCGGCAGCTGATAAGGCGGCAGCTGAAGCAGCAGAGAAGGCAGCTGCAGATGAGGCGGCAGAGAGGGCAGCTGCTGATGCTGCTGCCACCGATGCTGCACTAGCAGTAGAGTTGGAAGCTGCTGAAGCAGCCGCAGCAGACAAGGCAGCCGCTGCAGCTGCAGCAGAGGCAGAAGCCGCTGAGGAAGCCGCAGCAGCAGACGCAGACAAGGCAGAAGCAGGACTGGCAGAAACGGAACCAGATGCACCAGCTGCAACAGAGCGGAACTTGCCGTTTTTGAAGGTGGAAGTTCCAGAGGCACCAGTCGAGCCAGATTTCGAGGAGAATGACCTATCAAGGCTTTTGAGTACCCTGGTTGACCCCGCTGGCCCTTCAGTGGTGGATCTGCAGGGAAAATACGTCACTGGCTTTCTGAGGCCTGGATTCCACTTCGTGCTGACGAGGCCCGGTGTGGCCCTGATCAACGGCACAGTGCAGTTGCCGCCAGGTGGGTTATGGGAAGGGAGCAGGGGAGAGGGTGCAGGGGATGGAGATGAGGAAGGAGCAGGAGGTAACGATGGCGGTAGAAAGGGGGGAGGATGATGAGGGCGGGTGGAAGTAAGAATAAGCAGGGGGCGAGGGTACATGTAGCGAGCAGCCTAGTATGGGTGTCAACGCTGAAGTGCCAGCACTGTCAACACTCCAGTGCTGTTGAACCGAACATCCATTCTCACCAGCAGCATCCCATTCGCATGATCAACATCGCGCCATAAACATCAAATACACCATCCCATTCACTTGCAGGTCTGTACGCTGAGCTGAAGGCCTCCAGCCTGAGCCTGCGTGACCTGACCCTTGTGGGCCAGGCGCCCCCACCTCTGTCCCGCGGCTTCCTCATCATCACAGGGGAGATGGCCAGTCTGGACAGGTGAGGGGGCAGACCGACAGGGGCCATAAATTATGAGTCAACTGCAAGTCATCCTGCAATCACCTCACAATTTGCCTGCAAGTCGTGCTTATCTTCTCATGTCTTCTCAACAGACCATGTGGGGTATCATCACGGGTATCATCACGGTCAGGTGATCTTGCTGCGATGCAAGCTCTTTGACATGGCACATCAGTTTGATTATCACTCACTCACACCTGAACGTTTCTGACACGTCTGCAGGTGCCGCATCGGTCTTGAGCCCGCTCCGGGTAGCGACCACAGTGTGGTGTACGTGGCCAACGCCAACGCTACTCGGCTGATTGGCTGCGAGATCAAGGGTGGCTCGGCACACGGCCTGCACGTGATTGGCCCTGAGGCTCAGGTGAGGTCCAGCAGGACAGCACATGATATCCAGGAGGAGGCACGATGAAAGGCTCCCGGACCAAACAGTCCTGGCACTTAGCAGCCGCCTACAGCCTGTGGATGTCATGTGGGAAATGATCAGCTTGGTCAAGTTGGGTCTTGAATCTGTGTGTGCCGTTTGGTTGGCCGTTGGCCTTGTGCGATATAGCAGCCCTCCCTGCTATAAGCACCGTTGTGATCATTCACATTGTTGCAAATGATAGTAATAGTAAACTCAACAACTATGGAGCCAACCGTTGCTGACTTGACCCGCGTCCTGCAGGCCCATTGCGAGTCAACAACAGTGTCGGAGAACCGTCATGGCGGTTTCTGCGTCGAGGGCAAGGGCGCCCACCTCACCCTTGGCAAGGGCTGCGTGGCCCACACCAACGAGCATGGCTTTTTCGCCTACGCTGGAGGCTTGCTAACAGCAGGCTCAGGATCCCTGGCTCGCAACAACTCAGACGCTGGTATGTGTTTTCTTCTAGCACAAGCTTGGTAGTTGATCGTCAATTCTGAAGTCGGTTTCCTTTTCCCTTGAAATTGCGGAGTATGCTCGTCAGTTTTCGTCTGTTTCTTGTAGATGTTTGCTCTGAAGTTTTCATAGGTATGTACGAACACAACCAATGAACGATGCTTGAAAAAATGTTGGTGCAGGTTTCACCGCGATTGGAAAGGGCGGCCTGCTGCAGGCCCAAAAGGGCTGCATTGCCGAGGAGAACCAACACGGATTCTTCGCGTTTTTGGGCGGCAAGCTGGAGGCAGGAGACGAGTGCATCGCCCGCAACAACAGGGACTGCGGTTTCTACGCCATTGGCAATGAAGGTGCGTTTTACTGGGGGTCCCTGGTATAGGGCAGTGGCACAAAGCGAGCATCATGCATCCAATGAAGTGGAATTGGAGTGGGGCTCCTCTGTCATCAGATAGTGTTGCTCCCAAGTCAGGTTGAAGGTTGAACCCTTGAGGACCGAGGGTCAGAGGGTCGGACAGCAGATGTACAACAGATTGTATAGTTTGTACAGCTGCTTGTTACCTCCTCAGCCTCGGTGACTCTCAGCCATCCTCACTCGACTCACCCATCTGATGAATATCTCTACCCACGTGCTGTTCAGGCCACCTGAACGCTACTGAGGTGAAGACCAAGCTGATCGCCGGCCGCGGCTGCGTGTCCGAGGGCAACGAGCACGGCTTCGTGGCCGTCTGGGGCAAGGTCAAGGCGGCGGAGAACTGCCTGGCGAGGAAGAACAAGTGCAACGGCTTCGTCGCAAGGTGAGACGGTTGGCGGAGCTGGTTGAGGGATGATGATTGATCATGCAAGCACTTGGGCTGTCTGTGCTCAACCCTTGAAGCCCTGCCTTCCTTTGGCTGTTTATTCTTGAACAGCATCTACTTTGCATTCTGAAGTTTGTACTTGCATGCTCCGGCAGGAACGGCAAGCTCAAGCTGGCTGCCGGTGGCAAGGCCTTGGAGAACGAGGGCGTCGGTTTCATGTGCCTCATCGAGGGCAAGATGTTCCTTGCCGCGAACTGCGAGGCCAAGGGCAACCTGCGCGGGCAGAAGGAGCGCGACGGACCCAGCTCCAAGATCACCCAGGAAAGCCCTTCCATGGGCGAACGGTGGCAGAAACTCAAGAAGGCAGTCAAGATTGACAATAAATGAACTGGCGAATCGCAAGTTTAGGAGTGCTTTCCAACGCGAGAAGATGATCTGACGTTTCTGCAAGACGGAGTTTCCCTCCGCGGAGTTGCTGACGTGGTTTTGGCGGGTTTTCTCGCGTCTATGCCAAGGTCGCATGTGCATCGTCAAGGACGTGTTCACGACGTTTCTAGAGCGAGCTATGCCGTCGCTAAACGCACACGCGTTGACTGAGCAGCGATCTGAGGATTCACAACATGAAATGGCCATGCGTGACCAAGACCAATCGATGAATCATCATGTTGCAGTTGCCATGCTTGTTAGCAACAATCTTACCCGACTAAAACGTTTCTGAGTTGAATGGAGTTGAGGTTTGCATGCCTGCACGTGATACATGACGTTCTCACAACATAGAGCCTGCAACTTTGCATGGCGCCAGTTTTCGCACTGGTAGTTTTCACACTGGACGGAGCCTCATGATTTTGTGTTGTTCTGTGCATAGTAAGAGGAATTACTCAACTCAAACATTGGAGAGCGTTAACAGACTGGCTTCTATGCCTAAGCGCACGCAAAAGGGAGGATGGCATTTTTGTGAGCGAATGGACGTACAGCGTGCTAGCATGGCGCGTGTTGTGTGGGTGGGCACTAGTTCAGATGAACATTGAACGTCCGGTTTAGCGGTTCCTAGCGTGTGTGGTTTTGATGTGCGGAGAAAGTACGACTTTTCCATGTATTGGACACGTCAAGTTTTGACAGATCGACATGGTAGGCTGACATTCTAAGAGACTGCAGAGTGGAGCATGGGCTTGGCGGATGCCAAATAAAAAGGTTGTGGTTGGCACATTGGCTTTGATGGTAATGAGATTGGGAGCGAGGGGCCATTGGCAGGATGACAGTCACGATATGCAGAGGAGGTGTGTGCAATGAATGGAAATGGTATACAAAGCAGGTGTGAGGCGAATTCCCATTGGCAGAGCAGGCCATGCTGTCATTCCAAGCCACAAGTAAAGCATGCTGGTGTGTGCGCATGGCGGCAGAGGTACATGTGTGTGGAACATGGCAGCCCTTCCAGTAGTTTGGATCCAGATTCTGCATGCTGTATGCGTTTATGACGCATTGCAGCAGGCGGATTTCCTTTGTGCATGCATGTAGGCTGCGGTTCATGTCCTGCATGGCGTGTTCAAGTTACATCATGAAATGCAGCACAGCAGTCTGTACTGTGTACAGTGCTGGACTGTCACAGTATGCACTGCGGTACCTTGACTGGTATTCCATGCATGGTTTCCAATACCAACAGTTACCTAAAGGCATATTTTCATCCAATCTGACGTATGACTGGAGGGGAGGGACTACTGGTTATGCCCATCTGTACATTGCCCTCGTCTCCCTAACATTAGTAACCCTCCCATTTATCAAACGTGGTCGTGGGCAGCTTCCTTTTTGTCAGAGTTGCAGTCAGTTGCAGTCATCTGGATGTTGAGACTTGAACAGTTGGATTGAGGCAAGAGGAGTTGTGAGGCTGGCCGGCTGACTGCTTTCTGCTGATGTCACTCCTGTTCCAAGACTTACTCATTGTTGTGCAGCTTGGGGCGACTTCAGGATTTACATGCACCTGTTATCATCTGCTGCAGGATCTGCTTGCCTAGTTGCTTAGTGAGCTCCGAGTTCAAAAGTCCAACGGTGTGACAGAGTTAAAGGAGATGGCATAGGGCATTGTCACTGCACATGCCGGTGTCCT
This sequence comes from Chloromonas sp. AAM2, assembly GCA_004335635.1. Taxonomy (NCBI): domain Eukaryota; kingdom Viridiplantae; phylum Chlorophyta; class Chlorophyceae; order Chlamydomonadales; family Chlamydomonadaceae; genus Chloromonas; species Chloromonas sp. AAM2. Next base: position 4,921 of record QAXH01005901.1, read on the forward strand.
GGCTCGCTACAGTATCTACAGCTTCAGACCACCATCATCCGAGATGACTCGTACATGCAACATTGGCAGGCGTTTGGGTTGCGAGGATTATGTCAACAAACACGCTCAGTGAGCTACATGACAGATAGCTCCTCAAAGCTCTGCCAAAGCTGTGGCTCGTTCTGTGTATATGTGATCCGCTTGACAGGAAGCCAATGTGCACGGGAAAAAGAGCAAAGCGAAAAGGTCAGCATTGCACACACACGGACTGGCATGGCAAAGTGCTTCTCATGACGTATGACATTGTGAATTGTACCGTAAACGATCGAGGTCTGATGTACTGAACTGCATCTGCCGCCCACACGTTCGTATGCTTGACAGACATGCGAAATGAAATCATACCGTACGTAGTGCAGGTGGTGGCACATGATGGTGAACTACGTCCCCTGGGAGGTGGCTTTGGATACAAGCCCTGCATGATGGACCATCAGCCTCATGTCAAGCCTGCACTGTGCCTCTCACTTTTGGCATGACCAAGGCTTTTCATTATCATTACGGAGACACCAGGCTTGTCACAAGTGCATGTTGCTTTCGTTGCGATGCTCAAACTAGCTAGGAACTCGTCACGCGAGGATGAGGACCCTGCGGCATATCTAACGGAGACTGCTTTTCCTCAGAACGCAAGATACAAATATACGCAAGATACAAATCAAAACGGTGTGTGACCATTGATAGCTGCGTGATAGCTCTTGCCTGATCACGAGCCCAGCATGTGCTTTCTTCGACACAGGGCTTGCGTTCTCTTTCCCGTTGCAGACATGTGACCACCAGAAGCTCAGGTGGGATTTACAGAAGCAGACAGGCAGCAGTTGTAGCGGCAGGAGGCAGGCAGCTGGTTATGTAGGCAGGCAGGCAGTTGACTCTGCTGTGGGATCAGATCAAGGCCAGATGCAAGAATGCCTTTCTCAGACAAGTGAACGCTGCTGCACACCGCTTTGACGGTGAACTGCACCCGCTTGTGGTGAGGGGGCTGGGCACAACCCTGCCGTGGCTGCATGCTTGTGGTGAGGGGATTGGGCACAACCCTGCCGTGGCTGCATGCTTGTGGTGAAAGGGTTGGGCACAACCCTGCCGTGGCTGCATGCTTGTGGTGAGGGTTTTGGGCACAACCCTGCCATGGCTGCATGCTTGTGGTGAGGGGGTTGGGCACAACCCTGCCGTGGCTGCATGCTTGTGGTGAGGGGGTTGGGCACAATCCTGCCGTGGCTGCATGCTGGGGTAATGGCTCGAGGTGGCTGCCTGATGCATACCAGAGTTTGTGGATCACGCATGTTGACTTGTCAGCTCTACCCGACGCACAGATGCTGTGTCGCCAATAGCACTGGCAGTGCACATTTTCAATCCAGCAGTGCCAGCTGGTGTGCTGGCACATGAATTCCAAGGTGGTACACATCACCAAGACATGGTAGCTCAAAATCAACATGTGCTGTGTGTTTTCATGCAGGCTGAAGAAGAGCTGCTTGGTGAGGACTGTATGAGGTGGGTGCATAGTATCTATATATCTATCTCTGTCTCAGTCGCAGAGCAAGATCACAGTTTGTGATTTTTTCTATTGTACCAGGGACTGGCGCACGTTCAGGTTACTGATACGAGTACATTGTGGTGTGCTCTTTGCTTCGTTTTGTTGCAGGTGGGAGCTGAGCCAGCAGTCAGGCCCGTCGGCTTCTGCCCCGGCACAGTGGCAGAGGTCCTCGAATCCACCCTGGATGAGGCTCAGCGCTTCTACTCTTTCAAATTCCTAGGAAATGGCATCACTTACCGGCGCAAACAGGTAATGGGATACATAGGTGCCCGTTCCTCGTAGTCCTTTCTCTTTGTGCTGGTCTAGTGTTGCACAGGCCAGCAATTACGGGCCTGTGGTGAGAGAGTTAAACTGGCAGTTGGAAACTTGGTCCAAAGGCGAAATGCCTTCACACAGACAACCACACGAAAGTCAAGGACCTCCACTGCCAATCCGGCCCCAGGTGAGTCATTTGCGACGGCATACGAATCTGCACGCAATGGTGTTAAGCCCTGCTCTTCACTACATTTAGTGCAAGGGCGAAATCATGCCTTCACGCAGACAACCAGACCTGTCAGTGAGCAGCCACTGGAGGTTGCAATCTACGTGGGCAGCATCCATGCTGGCAAATATTTCAGGCCCCTCAGAGAACAACTTGCGTACAACCACATGGCCATCAGGCAACCGTGGGAGGCAAAAAGGCAAAAGGAGACCAAGCGCGACAGGCAACGCAACCGACCCAACTACCATGCCTCCAGATCTTGGGCTAGCAACCAGGCCACAGGCATGCAGACAGGCGGCAACCAACGCACAAACACACAAGGCACAGCAACACAGACACCACACCACACACAGGCCCGAGCCGCAGACCTACGCAACAACACCAGACCCCCTCCCTCCCTGGAGCACCTAACCCCCATACAGTGTCGAACACCAGCCAGGGAGACGCGCCCAGAGAGAATGATGCTTGCAACCACGGTCACCAGGTAACCTCAGGAAGAACACAGAGACAAAGAACAGAGACAGGTGCAAGTGGCTATGCATTATGTAATGTGAGATTTGCGATGGGAGCTGCGGCATTTTGTAGCGAAGCGGTTGTTCGTTTGTTCAGTTGCGCGACCATGCCCGAGTGGTTAAGGGGTGGCACTTAAGATGCCCTAAGCGTAAGCTTGCGTGGGTTCGAACCCCACTGGTCGCAGCCGCTTTTTGTCAGCAGCTCGTTGTGTTTTGCCCTGCAGCTGCCAGTCAGCGGCTTCGGCAGTTCACATGCAGCCGTGCAGCTTGCCCCCAGCGAGGTGACAGAAAATTTGAACTTGACGCACGTGCACCACATGAACCCAATGAGCAATGAAAGCGAGGGAGGGCGAGGTACTTGCTGCTGGCTGCGCCAAGTGCCGGCGATGGCATTGCCGGATAACTGTACGGATGGCGAGGGTTTTTAATCGCAGCATCGGTTTACCATTGTTGTGTAGGCACAGTTCCATTTTAATCGTAAGCATTAGGATGCATCACATAGAACGTACCAGGCGAAAAAGGTGAAACAACCGGCATGTCTCCAGTTCAGAACCGGCGAAAGAGGTCTGGGCCTTTCAGCATCTTCTATTACCCAGCATGTGACCTGCCGGCTTCTAATTTAAGGCAGCCTGACATCGCCTGCGATGCTCTGGAGGTTGTTCAGTTGGTGAGTTCCGGCTCCGTACTCGTTGACCGTGACCGATGACCATACTCTGCAACGATGCCCACAATGATGTGAAAATGGAATCGCATGCACAGTGGCCACACCCCATGGCTTGCACTTGGAAAATTGGGTCCATGTCAGAGTGCTACAGCCACACATGCATCCAGTGACTCAGCATGCAGGGGCGTTTTCCTCCATGCACGTACAACCTCTTACCGCATGATGTATGCTTGATAGCAATCCCTGTAACGCACCCCCGGCATGCACACAACACCAGGGGTGGCAGCGGTGGATTCGCTTCCCGTGGCCTGAACAATCACCCACAGCATGTTCGCAATCCATGTGCATGCAGCATGCTGTGGCCTTGAATGATCCTGATCCTGACTCATTATCCCAGGGTATGACATCCATCGTCGTCATCAGGCATTGCAGCAGGTTACATAGCGACGGACCTTCCTGACCTTCCTAACTCACAGCATCTTCACAATCCATATCCACGCAGCCTCAAACATACAGCCCTGAGCTAGGCATTGTCATTCCTACATGGCATTTGCAGAGTTGCCCGATGCCCCAAACATAAGCGTGCTCTGGGCTGCACTCACATGTCGACACAGTGCAGTGGTGACCAATAGGTCACCTATTTTCCTTCCCCCCTTGCCCCTGCTGAGCAGTCCTCGACAAACTGCATACACATTTGCATGGCGTTTTGAGTGGCAAAGGCGCCTTTGGTTAGCAGGGCTGCTGTGCCACAGGACCTGGCATGTGTAGCATGGACTCGCCCTGGATCATGGTTTGGCACATGGTTACTCCAAACCCCTGATCTCACATCTGATCCAGAGTCATCCATCCGTGCACGAATCATCATCATATGGCATTCACAGGTCTGCCCAAAGCTCTACACATAGGAAGGACACCAGATGTCTCAACGGCATGGCATAATTTCATAATCTGTATCCTGTTTCCCTGCTTGTTCAGCATGCGGCGGCCATGGGTCACATGGGCCCACATGGGATCCATGTGCATGGGCAGGAGCAGCGGAAGGACGCAGCAGGCAGCCAGCTATTCCTGGAAAGATACGCCAAACTGTTGTCCCAGGAGCACGTGCAGGTGTGGTATGGGTTTGGTGTGGGTATGGTTGGTATGGCACGCCAGACAGCAGAATGTTATTACTAATTGAAGGTATATGTGACGGGCACAGGAGTAGTGGTAGTAGCACAGTGGTGTGGGTAGGAGCGGTTAGGGTTGAGGTTAGGGTTGAGGTTAGGTTGGGTTTGGGGTCAATATGGATATGGTTGGATTCAGGGGTGCAGGCAGAGGCGCACTCGCAGGTGCGGAGTTTCATTTCGTCATCTATTCACTTTATGGGACATGTGCTCGACAGCAGCAGGTATGACGAACCTATTCACTTATAGGACGTGTGCTTGACAGCAGCAGGTGTGACGAACCTATTCACTTATAGGACGTGTGCTTGACAGCAGCAGGTATGACGAACCTATTCACTTATAGGACGTGTGCTTGACAGCAGCAGGTATAACGAACCTATTCACTTGTAGGACGTGTGCTTGACAGCAGCAGGTATGACGAACCTATTCACTTACAGGACGTGTGCTTGACAGCAGCAATTCATATTTGCATGTGGCACGCACGTGACAAACGGCTGAAGGACACGGGTCACATGCACGTCCTGGCAACCCAATGCGTGATGATGCACGTGCAGGCTGCTTTGCTGGCTGCTTCGAGCCTAGCCCGTCAATCCGTGACCCTCCCACCCCTCAAGATCGATCGGTCGAACTGGACCGCTCAGATCGCTGCCTCCCTGCCCCTGCGCCCGCTGCCCCGGCCATTGGGGGACGGGGACGACAGCGACGGTGACGAGTCCTTCTCTTTGCTGCCTCCAAACCACCTGGGATCAGGAAAGGCAAGTGCCTAGGGCTGTGCTTGGGTAGTGCTAGGGTGGTGCTAGGGTGGTGCTAGGGTACTGCTAGGGTAGTGCTAGGGTAGTGCTCGGGTAGTGCTCGGGTAGTGCTCGGGTAGTGCTCGGGTAGTGCTAGGGTAGTGCTCGGGTAGTGCTCGGGTAGTGCTCGGGTTGTGTTAGGGTACTGCTAGGGTAGTGCTGGGGTAGTGCTGGGGGAGTGCTCGGGTAGTGCTCGGGTAGTGCTCGGGTAGTGCTCGGGTTGTGTTAGGGTACTGCTCGGGTACTGCTAGGGTAGTGCTCGGGGAGTGCTAGGGTAGTGCTAGGGTAGTGCTCGGGTAGTGCTCGGGTAGTGCTAGGGTAGTGCTAGGGTAGTGCTAGGGTAGTGCTCGGGTAGTGCTCGGGTAGTGCTCGGGTAGTGCTCGGGTAGTGCTAGGGTAGTGCTAGGGTAGTGCTAGGGTAGTGCTAGGGTAGTGCTAGGGTAGTACTCGGGTAGTGCTAAGTTAGTGCTGAGGTTGTGTTAGGGTAGTGCTAGGGTCGGCCATATCTTACCATAACAGAAGGCAAATTGAGACAGGGAAGGGTTGTATAACTGCATTTCAGGGTGCCCAGCTAGAAGATTGGGAGACAGAGTGGTTAGATCCATTCTTTTCACAAGGGTGTTGGGCTTGACTGCTTGGCCTCCTTACTAGAACCAACCGGCCTTAACTTTCAACCGACATCCCCTTCTGATCTTTCTTTCTCACTTTCACGTGGCTCTCACTTGCTTTACCCTTATCCTAACCCTAACCCTAACCCAACCCTGCACACATGACAGGCTGCCGGGCGGGGTAAGCAGAGCGCACAGAACCGGGCTGAGCGCCTGGTGAACCTCGTGGGGCCGGCACTAGACCGTTTCTTGTCAACTGCCGCGGCAAAGGAGGCAGAGGAAGCAGCTGCCGAGGTGGGTTAGTTGGTTAGTAGGTTGGTCGGTTGGTCGGTTGGTTGGGTACCAGTGAATGGCCCATGATCACAGGCCATCTATTCACACAGAGTAGACGTTGACAAACCACGAGTTCCTTGTTTTGGCCACGCCTATATCAGGCATGCACTGGTATGGTGCAGCAAACACACAACAGCTCAGCTCACCAAGTAAGATCTTGCGCCCAGGCTTGTTATCCTATGCCCAGGCTTGTTTTCCTACTCATCCCAGCTCGTCGACCTACGCTCAGGCTTGTTATCCTATGCTCAGGTTGAGTCAGATTGCAGCAGCTGGTACCCATGTGCCATTCATCAGAGCCCAACTGAACCCGCATCCTGACGTAAGAATGTAGAAGACGTGAAACAAAAGTAACGACCACAAACCAACAGCATTAGTGTGTGTGGGTGTGCATGCGTGCAGGCGCTATTGATGCGAAAAGCGAATGAAGAGGAGGCCAAAGCAGCGGCAGCGCTAGGGGCTGAAGTCAATGACGGTTCCATCTTGGTGGGATTGGGTGGTTGAGAGGGGGCCTGCATGAGATAGAGGTTGACCCTAACAAAGAGTGACCACGTCGTATGCATGCCAAGAGTGCTCTGTATGTATCCTAAGAGGGGCTTAACTCCGAAGTTTCAGGTCATTCTGAGGGCGGTTTGAATGGTTACGGTTAGGGACATGGTGTACTGGGGGTGGCGGTGGGATTGGGTGATTAGCAGAGGCATTCCCGAGAAACCGACTGCCACGCCCATTTTGGCTTAGCCGGTTAGTTGGACAGACCGCAAAGCGATCCCAGCTCGGGGCATTGTCCGAGCAACATGTGAAAACGAGTAGAAAATGAGGCCAAGGCAGCAGCAACAGTGGCTCTGCAAGCCTCTTGAGTGCTCAGTTGTGGACTTTGTAATGGTACGACTGCCGATTGGGCCAGGATTAGGGTTCAGGCCAAGGCAGCAACGCTAGTGGCTGTTCACGTGGACCACAGTCATGGTAAGTTTGTGGAGTTGAGGCAAGGCACGTGGTGCGCAGTATGTCTTTGACCTGTGATTACCTCAACCACCTCCACTGTGTAACCGCCGGACACTCAACAATGTAGCTGCAGTGGAGGACCAGGGTCGCCCTTGTCTGCCCTTGCATGATCGCAACGCATCCTATCCTGATGCATTGGCATCAATCCAGCCCATCACACGTTGAACTAACGAAACCAAGAGCCAGTTATGTTAGGTTTTCACGTTCATATCAACCGGCATGTTAGGTCTGTTCTGGCTGCAGGGCTTGCCCAACAAGTTCTGATTCAATTTGTTACGTCGCTCTTCGGATACAATGTGAGAAATCGGCTCAGATTGACAACTGATTTTCAGCTTTCTTTTTCGCCTGTTCTCGCTGCAGAACTCGTTGAACAAGTCCTCACAACTGTCATTCGCTCTCGACTCTGGAAGCGTGAAGCGGCGCGGTGACAACAGCCCTAGTCAACGGACCCAGCGTCCAGCGGAGACCAGATTGAGAAGCTCAAACAGCGTGCCGACAGGTGCGTGGTCGCCGTCTCCGGATTCGTTTCGGCATGTTCATGCTTTGAGACGTTGCATCTGGGTTGCTGACCAAGCGAGCCCCTTTCGGCCGCATGTAGTTTGCCGCTGGCCCGATTGAGGAAGTCACGTGACAGCGTCGAGGTTAGATACAAGCCAGGGGACCCTCTCTTCGCACGTCAATTGCATTACGCGGTATGCAACAAACGCATTTGCCATGCTTTAAACTGTTTTGCTCGCAGAAGGAAGCACTGATCAAAATGGCAGTTCTGCGCACAGCCCCAAGGTTGCCTTCCGGCCTTCCGCAAGTGGTTCAAGCAAGTGCAGCCCGTCCTTGCCCAACCCTGGGGTTCAAGATCGCGCTCCTAACCCGTTTCTTGCGCTAGACATGCCATCGAGACGCCAAACGTACTCAGGAATGTCGAACACAGGTGCAAACAGTCTCTCCAAGGGTAGGGTCCGAAGCCCTTCCCGTCTCCACCGTGACTCACCCCAGCCTCGGCTAGCCTTGGACGGACCTCCACCTTGCATTGCCACCTTGGACGCTCCAATCGCCTCCCTTGCACACCCACGGCGTGATGCTGGTGGCAATCCAAGGTTGTCCCTGGATGGTGTGCCAACCTTGGCCCCAGCACCCACACGCTTCCGAATTGCAGCTTTTCCTCCCAACCTTGGACAAACCTTGGACAACTTTTCCATACCTTCTGAAGGTTCTGAGGGAGGGGGTGTGGCTGAAAGCGACAGTGAGAGAGAGTTGGCAGAGGGAGAGGATCCTTGGCTGGATGGCAAGGGCCCTCTTCCAACATTGAACGACAGCCCAAACTTTGCCCGGAAGCGCCTGATTGCCCAAAGCATGCCTGGGCTTGCCAGCTCTAGGCGGATGAGCTTATCAGGGGCGATTCTTGCAAGCAGTGCAGCCATGGGTCTCAGCTCCCGCATCAGCAGGACGGTGCGTGGGGTAGGCTGGTAGGGCTGGGCTTCGATCAGAGGTACGCCGAGAATAGGGTTGAATTTTGATCAGAGGTACGCGGAGGATAGGGTTGAATTTTGATCAGAGGTACGCCGAGGATAGGGTTGGGGTTCGATCAGAGGTACGCTGAGGATAGGGTTGGGGTTATGGCTGGGCTGTAAAAATAAGGTAGGGTAGGGTAAGATTAGGGATCAGGCCAGGGGTTGGTCGGGGATATGTCGCTGCCGTAGTTTAGAGTGAAGCCATGAAAACACGGGAAGACCAGGGCTGGACCTGGGCGTAAAGATGGGAATAGGGGCAGGGTTGAATCCGGGAGGGAGGAGAAGGTGCGTACTGCTAGACAATCAGCCATGTGATGATGGTGATTTGCTTGTTTGGCTGGACCTGTTTGCACCTTGTCACATGCAGCAAATGAGCCTGGCCTGGCTTGCAGGTACTCTACACCAAGTCCGAGAGTGTCAAGCATTTGGTCATATGATGACCTGTCTGCAGGCCTGTGCTGTCATGCTTCATTGATTGCAACCGTGTTGCCATCTGCCCTACTTTTCGTGCAAGCCTAGTAGTCACCCCGCCATGCTAAATCTTCGTGCAGGGCGCTGCTGCGGCTGCATTGGCCGTTTTCAACGCGGCCGCTGACAACCCCCACCTCAGAGTCACCAGTCGGTTGGGTGACTGCTCAACCAACCACCTGAACGAATTAGAAACCGACAGTGACAGCAACAGTGACAGCAGCCATCACCACCACCATCACCATCTACAAGATAATCACCATGATGATAGCAATGGTGGTGGTGGTGGTGGTGATGACAGCAGTACAGCCAAGGGTGATGGCGAAAAACGGAAAAACAACGGTCTAGATGGCAGGCATCCCAGGCCTCAGTCAGCCTCGGGTACTCTAGAAGGCTGCCATGCTCAGGTAGGCTGGCTCCTGCATGCATGCATGCATGCATGCAAGTATATCTCCATGTGTGTATATGCACTCCAGAGCATGTTTGCGGGGTCTGGTCTGATTGCATTAACTTCTTGTCTAATTCTTGTCTGATTGCGTTAACACAGAACAACATGCCAATTGTGTATGCGCATTTCTGCACTCGTCTGACTGGTGCCTGTGAAAATGACGTGCACTTATGTTCGGCAAGGCCGACTTCCGTTACGATCTGGACTCAATTCCGTTACGAGGTGACAAGGCGAGGGAGGTGACGTGGTGAGGTGAAACTTATAGATCACAAGTAACGCAATGTACCTAACTGGTTTGCGAATCGACAGGCCAGTCCGCAAAATCCGGTCAAAACATTTGAGAAACGGATTGGAAACCCTTGGTACGGTATGTCTTTGACGTGCAGAACGGTATGATGCATGTCTTGCAGGGTCGAAAGCAGCAGGTCGCATCCTCTCCCCGCACAACCGTCGCTGAACGTTCGACCCCAAGCCTCGCACTATCTCAAGCAGTAGCCCCAACCGACCCCACCACTCCTACGAGTGGCACGAGCCAGACACCTGCCTACGACCCTTGGACGGCGGCTACTGGCAGGATTGCCTTGGACGATGAAGACGATGCGACTAGGGCCAGGCGCATGAGAAGAATGTCGATGGCTGCTGGGGCCAAGTAAGTGCATTGCGCAGTCGAGCACGCAGTGTCAGAGCTCCGGCGCGAAGTGCGCGTGCAGGATTGGCGCAAGACCCTATTTAAGCTGGCGCAGATTTTCCTGAGCTGTTCGGCAATTTTCATTTTCCCGAGTCGGTTAAAATTCAAACGGTTTAAATTTTCATTTTCCGTCGCTCGCGGAATAAAATATGACAGTAAACCGCAACAGCGAATACACCCCGGCCGTGTCACATGTATGTTGATTCCCTGAAGGGTCCCTAAAGGGGCCCTCCTCCCTCCTTGCTCCGCTCCAGGCCAATTTCTGGACAGGGCATGTCGCGATGCTTCTTATGCATGTCAGGTGAAGGGTGACTCAATTCGTGCTCAACGTTGCTCCGTTTCGTCATCGGTTTCAGGTCAATTCGTGGACGAGGCCATGCCGCGATGCTTGCCGTGGTGGCAGCGACGGCCAACAGCAGCCCTGTCCTTACTCACCGCACAAGCTATATTAGTGAAAAAGTCGCCAAAATGGCAAACGATCCTCTGACACGTGCGCTTGCACACAGCGTCAAGCACCACGCGCTTGAAGACAGGCCGAGCAGCAATCTGCAGCAGCAATGCGGTCTCAGCAGCCCACACCAGCAGCTGCCGTGTGGGCTGACCAGTCCAGGTGGCCAAGCTACTGCTGCTGGGTCGCTGATAGCGCCTGGCGCGCAAGATCAGCATGTGATTACAAACGGGGTAGTAACCAGTGGATTAGAGGCAGTGCGTCTGCCTGTAAAAGAGCCAAGCCGCAATGGCGTTTGCCTGACGTTCCTTCAGACCCTCGCAGGCCTGGTAACCACCGAACTGGGCAAGGAAGCTGCCAAGAAGGTGTCAACCGCCGAGGTGGTTGACCGTTATGTCAAACCGCGCTGTCTAGGAACTGGCAATCGGTTTCTGGATCTGTTACCTGAGGGTGTGGTTTCACAGCCAAAGTACTTCATCAGCCACAGATGGGGTGGGTCCTTCATAGGCCTTGTGTCAGCGCTCACGCGCTACTTTCAAGATATGGGCATACAGGATCCGGAACGGACGTTTCTATGGTTGGACTTCATGGCTGTGGATCAGCATACACGTGTGGAGGTAGGCTAGGGTTGGGGCTGAGGTTGACCAGTGTGTTTATGTAATCAATATATACCACTAGGGGCAGCCCAGCGTTAGCGCCTAGGGTTAGCGTCTAGGGTTAGCGTCTAGGGTTAGCGCTAGCGTTTGAATGGGAATCGAACTTCCCGGCTGTGAAACATTCTAGGCAACACTTCATCGCATCAGACTGGGTGACACTCTTGGTGGTGGAGTGAATGGGAATCGAATTCTGACAAGGGCTGGTTGAGTTCACTCCCTCGTGATGTACGTCCTCCAACTGTGAAGTGAAGTTCTGCTTTGTTGCCGGTTTCAGTCCGTGAACGTTGCAAGAGACCACTGACCTAACCGTTGCTTGCAGCCGGAGCTCCTTATCGCGGCTGTCAGTGACGTGTCGCGCGCCGCACAACAAACCCTGGTTGTGATTGACGAGGATGGACTGGCACTGAACAGGTGTGTTCAAGTGCATGTATAGCATGTATGCAGGTACATTTTTACATTTTTACCGCGGCATAGTCAATACATCTGTGCATGTGCAACAGTTATGTCATACTACACACACACATATATATGTATATTGATACATGACATCATATTACGTTGATTATATATACGTCAATTACATTCATATATATACTGAACTGCGTGTAACTAGTTTGCGTGCATAACTAGTTTGCGTGCAGAAAATGAGCCTTAATTTATTTTTGTGTTCTTAATGTTTGCGTCTCGGGCGCCAAAGCTGCCTCATTTTGCGTTCTTTGTCTTTGCGTCTGACAATTGGCTTTCTTATTTTGCAAAGGCCGTCAGCCTGTTACACCACAGCTGCCACGCACGTGCACACTGCATCTGACACCTGTTATGGAGGTGTCAAGAGACTCCTACACACTGTCACTCTAATGCCACAGAAGTCACAGATCTGTTGTACCCATCAATATATATATATATATATATATATATATATATATATATATGTATATATGCGTTGATTACATTAGTGGGGCTCACATGCACCGAGCGCAAACGCTAGCAAGCCATGCAAGAGCAATCCGTACTGTGGCAAATCATCACTAATAAGGTATGGGGAATGCATGGTCACCGAATAACATACCGTGGTCGCTGTAATCAACGTGCCCTATCTGACAAGTTGTGCACGTGTCTGCCCTGTTCCTCTATCAGCCTTTAGATGCTCGTGCTTTATAGAAGCGACAGGGGCCATGGGTCAGGTCTCAACGTGCTGCAAGCGTTTCTGTACGTTTCTTTGCGTATGCAGGACATGGATGCTGTTTGAGATATGGTGTGCGATCCACAACCAACCGACCTCCAACAAACTGGTGGTTTTGACGATGGGCATGCATGCAGCATCCCTGGTGGCCGAGGTGCGTCAGGTTTGCCTGTTTCCTGACAGTTAGGTGAACAAACGGATTTGATACTTGTGGTAAAGCCGGTGGTTCTCATGATCTAAACAAATGGCACATCGCAAGTGAGTGAGGTGTGCTAGTTGGTGACTTTGCACCTAGGATGATAGGGTTTGAGGTCTGTGGTAAACCCAAAAATGTTGAGCTGAATCCATGCATATCTATCTGCACGCCAAACGGTGGCTTCTTCTTCAATAACCAGGTCAGAACCTGACATACCCTGAGCAAGGAATGATCAAACTCACGCATTTGCAAAGGAATGGGCGTGCCCAAGGGCGATAGGTCAGGTTTGGGACTTACTGAGTGTTACTGTTTTCTGACGACTAGGGCAGGTTTGGTATTTCCTGACTAGGGTTGAGGTTTGGAATTGGTGTTGGAACCGGTGGGCAGCAGTGGCGTCAGAGGGTGCCTTTGAGTGGGTGATGGTGTCCCGTGCTGATGCGCCTCGCTGCTTGAAATGGGTGATGGTGTCCCGTGCTGATGCGCCACTGAGCGCTTTGCTGATTGCAAGTGCTTGTCACGGAGGCGAGGATGATGGGATCCGTTCGTGTCCAGGATGCAGGATGATGTGGAGCATTTCCACTCGGACTTGATACCAGCAGTCGTTGGCCAATGCGCGAGTTTGACCAGTCCTTGCTCAGGGTATATATGCTCAGGGTATATATGTTACATATAATCTATCCTTACATTTAAATAAATACAACTTGTGCATACATCTAGCTGCAGTACCATGGGTTACTCCGGGGAGAGCCATGTCACGATGATGATATGCATACAACAGCCTAAGCCACACAGAGTATTTTCAACGTTCCTGTTTCCCCAAACACACATTGGGTGCTCTCCCCGCGTGTTGTGTGCCTGCAGCTTCATTCCTCCTTGGACGTTTCTCGCTCCGAAGCCTTCAACGAAAACGAACGAGAAACACTTTTAGAAACGATCCGTCGAGCCATCGCCCCACCTCCTGACCCAACTGCTGCTGGCGTTTTCGCCTCCAATTTCACCACCCCTGCGACCACCGTACCCCCCACCCCCTCAATTTCGACCATGCCTTCCCGTGTCCCAATTTCTGAAAGCTCCGAGATTGGGGTCTCTGGGGGTGTTGCTGTGGAATCGGCTGGCGCAGGGGCCGCGTTGGCTGCAGTGTTGATGCAGTCAGCGTTGAATGGTGGAGGGGTGGGGGCTGCCAGGACGAAGGTGGTGAAGAGACGGGCTCGCATGTCTGCTCTGCTGCAAGTGGATCTCAGCGCCGTGAACAGGCAAGGCTGGGATGGTACTGCTGGTAGGGGTGGGGCGGGTGGGATTGTTGGTACTTGCACCGCTGCACTGCTGTATTGCTGCTACAATGGGGCGAAAAAACGGCCACGAAAAGGGCTTGGGCCACAAACACACATACAGGAAGCATCCCAGGGCTGTTGTACATGTTTTGCCTTTGCCACCAGAGGTGTGTTAAGGCGATTAAACATAAGAAGTCAAAAGCTAGTTGCTGAGCGCAGGCCAGGGTAAGGGCGTGCAATCACCGGTAGGTCCTCTGACACCATGCAGGGCCCTGGCCGCTGCTCTGCTGAGCAGTTGTGTGCGGGAGGCCAAGAGGACGTCCAAGGCCATTGCCACCGGCCAGGGCTCGCCCCGGGCGCACATATTGTGAGTGGCGCACGTCGTCAACTGCCAGGTGCCATGCCTAATTGCCAGTAGCTAAGTGACTGCTTCCTACTTACAAGCAGGCCAAACAACCCGAACATGTCTGCCTTGTGATGCTGTGGGAGATAACACAGGCTTCTGTACTGGGACATTGTTCCAGTTGACTTTGCGGTTGTTGCTTAGGGTGCAGTGGTGACCAATAGGTCACCTTCTTTCCTTCCCCTCTTGCCCCTGCTGAGCAGTCCTCCTCGGACTGAAGGCCATGTAAACAACAACAAACAACCCAAGGTGGCCTGCACGTTTTCTACACTTACCGCACGTTTTCTGCACTTTCCTGCATTTTCTTGCATTTTCCCTTCCCTTTCCTTCTCTTTCCTGCATTTTTCCCCAAGCGACAGACCCAGCGCTTTTACCTTTTTCCCCTTTCTATTCTTTTAAAGCCAAAGCCTTTGTTCACTACTTGTGACCCACATGTGTGACCTATGTGCCACACATGCATGCGTGACCGCAGCCACACCACCCAGGCAGCTGTGATGTACCATCTGGACGGCAAACCTGGCGACGCAGAGCAGTTACTAAAGCGGTTACTGGCCTACCAACTGAAAGGCGATCATGCAGGGACCGCTGAGCTTGCACACGCGTTGCTGGCACTTGTGGACGCCCTGGTAAGCGGGTGGGCGTAACGGTTCGTCCGCTTGGGTTGCTTGAACCAGTCAGCATACACCACATATTTGCTGTCACCTAGTAAAAGAGTAGTATTGCAAAACCTCCGTACCAAACCAAGCGACAAGTGGACCATTGGCTTCTATTTGAATATTGTGCTGTTATCCCTACCTGTGCAAGATTTAAAACTGAAGCTGAAGAACTCCGCGCCGAACTGAGGCTGGTACTGCACTATGCTGTGTGACCACCTCACTTCACGCCAGATTGAGCTTTGATGGTGCACAGGTTTGTGTGAGCACATCACTTTTTCCGTTTTCCCAAGTGTGACCACAGGTGGCCCAGGCTAGGTTGCGGGACGCGCTGATGGTTGTGAACAAAGCCTACGAGGCGGCGGACCGGTGCCTGGGCAGGGGCCACAGAGTAACGGCCAAGCTGGGCCTGAGGCTGTGGGATGTGCTCACGGCATGCAATCAGGTGGGTCACACTTTACCGGCGGTGGTTGCACTTTAACAGCAGTAGTCACACTTTACCGGCGGTGGTTGCACTTTAACAGCAGTAGTCACACTTTACCGGCGGTGGTTGCACTTTAACG
>QAXH01005903.1:0-28876 GCA_004335635.1 Chloromonas sp. AAM2
GTCACAGCCCAGGTGCCAAACAGTAGGATGCCACCGACGTTGTGGTCAAATACATGATTCTTGAGGTCCCTGATGATGTCCAGCCACGTGTTGAGGATGTCACTTGGCAGCATGGCCAGCGCAGCGACCTCGTCTATCAGGAAGTACTCACGTTGTTGGGGTCGGCGTTGCAAGGCTAAAATGAAGGACTTCATATCAGTGATGGCATCGGCTGCAAAGCGGTGAGGGCTGTGTCTTGCCAGCAGGTCGCCCAGGTAGCTGTAGAACGCAGCTGGTGTAGCCTGCATGGGGCATGCAAGGGCAGAATGGCGTGCCATGAGGCCGGCATGCTCATCCTCAGCCCGCGAGCGATGTTGGCACTAGCCTTTCCAACAAAGCCAGGCACCAGGCAAAAGCCAGGCACCCACACGCCTTGCACGCACAGCAATGCCTAACCAAGCTCAGGCCCAACCACTAGCCAAGCGTCAGTGGTCCATGTGGGCGAGGACACGTGGGCACATTGTGCAGCTGCCCTCCTCTTCTTTGCGCACACCTTTGGCATAGAATCTCCCAATGAGATCATGTGCACTAGGCGGCCCTTTTGCAGCAGCGCTCGCTTCATGGCGTGCGCAAATGTGGTCTTGCCCATCTGGCGGCCATCACACACCACGTAGTAGGCACTTGTGCTGTCCGCCACCAGCGGCAGCAGGTGCTCTAGCTGGCTCGGCTGCACATAGAAGTGGCGGTCCGGGATCACAGCATCCATGTCTTTGAACTCCTCTGCACCAGCGTGAGCAACAGACCGTACAGACATCAACCATGCAACAGATTTTGTCTTGTCCAGGCGGCTAGCTGCAGTGCTCAAGTGAGTATGATAGGCGCTGCACAGGTAGCGTGTTGGCCCTCGCCCTGCCGCCACACCTACCGCTAGTCCACTACAAGGATCGTGCAATTTTGACACTGCTGATGTGATGGCCCTAGTTCAGCATGCTGTCTCTAGCATCTGATCGCAATTGTACGACATCATGCGCAATCAACCCTTCCCCCAGTGGCTGCACTCACTAAGATTGCCTGCGTCGTGTAGCTCGTTGCCTGCGCTCGTGGAACGTGAAACACAGGCTGTGGGTGACAACGCGGGAACAAGTGATCTGATTAGGTTGACACAGGCCTTGCACAAACAGCCGTGACGAGCCAAGAGCGTCCGTTACATCAAATGATGGAGCGACCTTTGTTGGAGAGCAACTTGAGACCCTGAAGCTACAAACAAGCTTACACAAGATATGCAAAATGATTGTGCGCAACATGGACAAGTTCCGGACAAAGCAGGGACTCTGGGTGGTTGTATCATGGCCATCTTACATGGTCAGCCCCCGGGACATTACCCATGTATACGTTCAGTCTATGCTCACAGGTAAACTGTGATTGATGGTTTGGTTGCGTGGGTGCCTGCGAGGGCATGTGCTATACTGCGAGCACACAACACCCGCTGCAAGCTCATAACATACCGGCACCCCATATGCGACTCTATCGCTGCCGCTTGCGGTGTGAAATGTATGTGCTACATGGGTGGCATCAGGACCAGCAAACCAATGGCATGCTACCCTTGAACGGACATCCCTGCCACACGCACTCGCACACAAATGACACCCCCACATACACGCACACATGCAATGCCCCTACTACGGGCGGTCCTCGGATGCCGTGCAGCCAACAACCTCAGGCACCACCAACACACCTGGTGGGTCAGGAAACTCTCCTTTTAAAATGTCAGCATGGATAGAGTCCACCCCCAAACCAGCCAGATGATCCCTGGAGACAGCCCGCAGCGCCTTTGCGTTAGTGATGAACTTGCTCAGTAACAACTTTCTGTGCAGCTCGAGCAACGCCTTCACGTTTGGCATGGTGGTCTGAGCCACTAGGTTGCTGAAATCAGCCTCCAGCAGGTTCTGGGCCATCCCTCCTGAGAACAACAACACAAGCCAACTGTGGCGCCTGCCTGCATATGCACAACAATGGGTGTGGACGTACGACACCTAATGCCTGCCTGGTTTCGGTCCTTGAGGCTAGAGTGGACGACCCCAGTGCAGCGTCTGGACAGCTCTGGGTATTGAACCCGCGCTTGGCGTATGCATGGCGGCTTGTGCAATGCCTGGCTCGATAACGGGTTTGCTTAAGGCCCTGCCCACAGCAAGCCTCTCACCTCTTAGCCGAACGCGATCGCGGCCGAGCCCTTCCTCGTAACCAGGGAAATCGGTCGAATACGTCTGCAGCGGAAACATACACTGATGTCAAAGAGCGGCAGCCACATTCGGTCATCGCTCTGGGTCGTCGTGGCGTCGTGGGCATGCTCAAAGCGTCTATTGTCTTGTACTGCAATCCTGCTGCAGACGACTCACCTACACCAGGAGAATTTGTCAAGCACTCCCAGTATCCTGGGAGAGCGGCAAGCCCGTGCCGTCCGAAGCTCTCTGCTCCAGGAGATTGTGCATGATAACCGTTAGGCCGTAATTTGAGTGTGAGCAAGAGATGTCAAGCGAAGTTTCTTTGACCAACGAACCAGCCAATCACCCCAGACCTCTGGGTCTATAGTCCGCTGCACCATGCGCATCAGGTTCTGACTTGCCCAACTATCCCTAACATCACCCCCATGTCTCCGAAACCAGATTCTCTCGGTGTAATGTACGAGGTGTAATGTACGAGGTGTACGAGGTGTTCGGAGGTGTAATGTACGTGATGTTTGGCCGTCGCGTGAAACAAACAGCATGTGCTGCTGCTAAGCTGTGTTTGTTTGTTGTGAGCAGCCCTTTGCTGCATGAAGAAGCGTTACCTGCATGTTCTGGTTCTCGGGTGTGACCTACATTAGGCGGCATGTGTCTAGTGCCCAATGAAGCGCAGCGGCTGTCTCAGTCGGGGGGTGGAGGGCTTGGCTACCTCCCCAAGGAGGCGGGTGGCCAATTGTTTAATTAGGATTAGGTTTGGAGCGCCAGGACCTCAGAAAGATCTGTGGCATTGGAGTCAGCCACACTGTCTGAACATACTCGGATTCTGTAGAGTGAGCCCGCGATTAGCCAAATTGATCAGCAGTGGGTGGCTAACGACTAGTCAGTCAGTTACCAGTGGTTGAAAGGAGATGTTCAACATGTGATGTTGAACCCGAGCACTGGGCCGACTCCTGATTTGCAGTTTGTGCGCACGTGTACAATAGCAACGCTGGTCCGATTGCATTCAAGTTTTAACACTGAAAAGACCTGGTAGCACTCACAAACGTTGACTGTTCATCGTTGACTGTATCATCATGGGCTGTAACAACTACTGGCGTTGACTGTACAACCGTCAACTGTAACGACGTCACTTGAATCTACTGCATGTGCGAGTGCAGGCTTGAGCTGTTGGGCAACAGCCTAGGCTTGTTGAGGCTTGAGCTGTCAGTGGCTATGTGCAGGCGGTCAGGATTGTCGCTCAGCAGTGCATCAGGTGTGGGGTTCCATTGAACCGAGGCTCGTTGTCATTGGGTGTTGCGCATTCACTTCTTTCTGCGCGGCGGCCAAAGCTGCCCAGTGTTATTTCTTGTTTTTGCGCCATCATGATTGTCACATCTACTGATGCGGAGTTGTGCCAGCCTGTGTTGCTCTAATGCACCACTGCTGCCCCGTGGTGACGTGCTGCGGAGGCGCCGGAGACGACGGGCCGGACCAAAACACTCAGTGACTGACACAATTGAATTTGCGCACCGATCGGAAACGGAAAATCAAAAAAAGAGTAACGTGGTAGATGTGTAACGCTTGTCAGAGCGAGAGTAACGCTTGTGACCTGTCAAGTTGTTGCAATTTGCGCAAGTAGTTGGTATTTGCGTTGGGCGTGCTTCCTGGTGTGCACTCCCTCCTTGTAACATGACAACGAGATGGTCCTGCGTGACCAGCTATCGACCAGTGAATCACCAGTGAATCACCTGCGTGACCAGGTGGTGGTGTGCACCCTAATCAAAGCTCGTTACGCACAGCTTAGTCGTGATGCACTGCACTCAATGTCTGTGGACAAAACACGCTGGGTGGTCAGCTTTGCCACCTGCGCCGATCACCATGTTGCGTGTAACGGAGTACTCGGTGATGGCACACGGTTTGACAGTCACACCCACGTGAGATCTCGCTCGTGGGGCTGGGATGTCTGACACTCGGCCCAGACCAGGTCAGGAATCTTACCCTCTTTCACTACGACTACGACTATTCTATTCCTGGTACCTAGTTGACACGCATCACCAAAGAGTTGTCAGTTGGAAGGGAGACATTGTCCAACGACGTATTGGGGAACTTATTCCAACCAGCAGGTGAACAGCAGCAGCTCTGTTTTGCTCAAGGTTGCCACGGAGTGACAGGGTTTGTTTGTAAACATTTGTTTGTAAACACCTAGTGGCAAACTGCGGATTTATCTTCAGAGGACAGACTGCGTACTCGGATATCATTGTGAGCATGGTAGCTAGCCAACTGGACAGGGACGTGATTTGACCATACACCCAAGGTTTCTCAACAGCATGATGTTCTTTGGCAACTCTAGCTGATGCCTGCTGCACTCCAGCATGCGGCCAACGCCGCCACAAAGCCTGTGGCTGTCAAACTGCGCTGCACCGTGGTGGTGCGGTCCAGGACCACCAGCATCTCCGGGGCGTCCTCGGGTATGAACATGGCCCCGTCGTCCAGGTGCAGCTCCCGCTGCACCACGTACCTAGGGCCCATGCCCAGACCCAGTAGCGTACCTGAAAGGCATACGAACATGACGCAGCGATGGGGTGTGTCTCGGCACAACTGTGCAGCCTAAGCCTGCTACTTATGTTTGCACACCGTGCATCATTCGGTTGATGTGCAGAAGTGTCTGCAAGGCAAGCAGCTCTGGCTGGGCACTCACACAACAGCAAGGATCAGCGAATCCTGCATTACCCATTAGAGCCCTGGCGGCCAAAGTCCCTGCTGCTTCTGTTCCATTGGACCTGTGTGGCACTCAGCGGCTGCAGTGCCTGCTGCTGCACACGCATACCCACTGACTGAATTAGACTTTGACTACGAACAACAGGCTTGACAGTGGGTTAGACACGCACGCACGCACGCACACTCTCTCTCTCTCTCTTCTGCCCAGCCTTGCCCTTCTTTACCCCTGTCCCTGGCATGCGCCGCTTACCTGTTGCCAGTCCTGCCAGCTGTGGCAGCACACCCACGCCCCACGCCACCTCGCCCCACATGCCCGCGCCCCCACCCGGGTCGCTTGGGTGCCCCTGCAGGTGCTGCATGCCGGCCAGACACAGCGAGACCGCCGCCACACACACGCCCTGCACTAGGGTGGACCGTTGCATGGCCTGCTGCCGTGTCAGAGGCTGGATGCGTGGGGCGGTGCTGGGACTCTGGGCTGTGGTGAGATTCTCAGTGATGCTGCTGGTGCTAGCGGGACTGCTGCTCCGCCAGCTGGCTGCCTGTGTCTCCAGATCCCTGCAGCCCAATGCATAGCCACAGTGTAAGCACAATCCAAGGCCCGGTTGACAAAACGGTTCCAAGCACCCTGGACAACGTCTGCCAACGCTGGAGACGATTTTGATTCAAGCCGTACGCAGCACCGGATAGCCTGTCCTGGGGCGCCAGACTGAACAAATTCTGCCACTTATTCGCGCAGCGCCTGACACAGTACACAGCATTAGAGGCGCATTGGTTCCGGGATACGCCACGATGTAACCGCAAACGATCACAGCGTTCTCCCGGATTGCTTTTTTCAAACATAAGCAGTTCCAAATTTGTCCTGCCCCCACCTGTTTGTCTGGTGGTGCATGGCCAGGCTGCCCAGCACGCCCAGCACTGCCGCTGCCGCCCCGCAGGCGCCCAGGCTGGCCGGCTGGTTGTCCGCCAGGCTGGCCAGCTGCACCAGGCTGCCGCTGACGCCAGATAGAATGTATATTACAAGGAAAGAGGTGTACCTGTCAAGCCATGACAATAAAGAGGCAAAGTATCTGCACATGGGCGCACTGTGGACACCATGGCCAACAGGCACGGAGCCGGAGTTACCATGACTAGGCCACGGCCTGGAACGACAAGCAGCATAGCAAGGACAGGTCATTGCATGGACATGACATGCATCAGTCGTGACTCCAAATGCACCAATTGTCATTCCATCAGGCACAGGGCATTCTTTCCTGTGTACGGCTGCTGCACCCTGCGTGGCCCGCTCACCCCATGACGCTCTCTGCCCGGGGCGCCACCACAGCCAGGGCCCACAGGGTCACCAGCAGCTCACTGGGACCTGAAAACACACAGCAACAGGCAAAAGCGTCATGCACGCATAGGTAAAGTGCAACACATACATCCGTAAACTTGTGGCGTTGAAAGTCGTAACTGCCCCATCAGCGTCGAAGACCACAACTAGGCTGGCAAATGCAATGAGGCAAGCTTCAGGGCTTGGCAGGCCAAAGCGCAGTGGTTGGCACACACAGCGCCCCAAGCCTACTTCGCCAGCCAATGAAACGGCAACTGCTCACACACGTGAAGGCAGGTATTTGACGTCCTTGCCAAACCACTTATGGCTGCTTATCGTGCCAGTCGAGTATGCGTGTGTTTTTACGTATTGCTGAGTCTTGCCACTGGGCTCCGGAGTCTTGCCAATGTCTTGCCAACCTCTTACCTGGTGCCATGCAGCAGGCTGTGAGTGTATGGAGCAGCAGTGTGGGGGTGTCATGCAGGAGGAGGGAGGGCGTGAGCCACAGGCCGGACAGGAACTCCATGGACGCATCTGGGCCCTGCACCGGTAGCGGTCCACACCACAAGACACAAGGTGACATGGTGGACTTGAGGAGCAGATGCTGAAGCATGGACTGGAGCTCAAGGCAGAGGTTGCATTGCCAGAGTGATACAAGCAATGGCCACCTAAATCATACAACCACTGGGACACGGGAGCAGCATCTGCTGGAGGGGTGTTCAGCATGGACAGGCATCCACATTTCTCGTTCGTGACTCGCTTGCGCAAGCTGCCGATCCTGTTCTGCTCCACTTCAGTTAAGCTTTCCGGCTGTGACGCTTACAATAGTTGACAGAAGTGAGCTCTGGATGGTGAGATGGGTCACTGGAGCATCCTGAACGTCCCGTGTTGCAGGTGAATGCCCACGCCATACCTGGGCGATGCCTTGTGTGCCATTGCACTGGGGCGGCACCATGCTGCACAGAGCTAGGCGTATAAAGGTTGCAGATCCCTTACCTGAAGCAAGTTCACGTTGACGTAGGTCCCATAGCAGGCCAAGTTGACCAACAACAAGACACCGCAGAAGACGGGCTGAACCTGCAGAGGAAAACAAGGTGCAAGTGAAGAAGGACTGGTGTGTGGGCAACAGCATATGTGTCACATGCTGGACCACATGCGTCACATGCTGGAGCAACGCAGGAGCATGGAATAACACGGCAACACTGACAGCTGTACTTGATGTGGGCATGACTGAACGGGGCCCAGCTCAGCAGGGTTGGTTCCTGATGTATCTCAAGCCCTGGATATCGCCTTGACCCCACAAGGCTTGTTTCTGGCTACTACATGCATGGCTGTGCAAATGATGTACAACGATATGATGTAAAGTGATGTACAATGTATAGCTTGGATAGCCAACGTCTGCTGTAGACGTGCGCAAGTGAGCGAGAAGCCATGTGACGATAAGGGCGATCATGTGCATTGTCCACACCTTGGGCAGCTCTAGCTGTCCTCCCAGCTGTGTCGTGCGCCCAACGCGCAGCTCACCCAGTTTCAACAGATCCTGCAAGAAATGGCGGAAACTGTGCAGCCAATGATGTTTCGCATGACGCAGCATGGCCGTGTCATGTCAAGGAAACATAGCAACGGTGGCAGCAGCAGTACTATGAGGTGGTCTGTGATGCCATGATGTGATGCCATGCAGTTGATCAGGGCTGTGTTGTGTGCAAGCCAGACTGGAATGTCCGTGTTGATGCTGCCAGGCGTTCAGTCACACACCTCGCTCATGATGAACCGCCCATGCGTCACTGGGCCCATGCCTGCACACAGGACAAGCAGGGTAACCACTTGTAAATATTAGGTAGCAACGACCTGCCTTGCAAGCAAGTGAGGAGGCGACCTTGCTGACACCACGGCCACGTGCAAGTGTGAATACTGTTTGTGAACCAATTAAGTGTACGCCCTAAAACAAGGCCTGGACGATGGGTGCAGCACGGCTATGGCATTGGCGTACAGACAACCATCTACCACGGAGGCGGTACTGTGTATTGTTCCCTTCTAGTGTGTGCTGCTGCTGTTCAAGCCGTACGGTCAAGTTGACTCTTGTCAGCTGCTAGGAATCAGCTTATGCGGCTGCTGTTGACAACAAGGGATTCCATCAGCCTGCAGGCGCCTGAATTGCAGGGAAGCTGCTTGTTGCTGTGCTGTTGCCAATGTAGCGCACCTGTCTGTCTAGGTGGTGCTGCCTGTTTGGGCCTGACCGCCCACCATTCCACCAGGTCACCATCCTCTGCGCCATCTACACTGACATTCAACATGTCTGTGCGGGGCTGTGCAGCTGGGTCATCTGCATGTAATAGAGCAATGTGGTGAATTAAACGCGCAGATGTACCACTCACGTTATGCGTGCTTGGTCCCTCAAGATGCTGGGACATGCAACATCCACTGTTCCCATGGCCAATGCTGCAGCTTTTGCATGGAGGTGCATGTGCGTCTGTTGTACACCCACTCTGTCCCAGCAACGCTTCAAGCGCACTCAAGGTCGTCTGCTTGGAAGGGAGAGGCTGGCCCTGGCTGCTGGCAATGCGAAACATTGTGCTCCTCAACAAACCGCTGTTTCCAAGTGCTGGCGCCAGGGTGTCAAGACTCCTGGCATTTGTTAATCTCAACGGCGTTCGTAGTCGTTGAAGCATTCCGTCACCAGCAGCTGCGTATGTTCACGAAATACGCAGCGATTGCCAGTTCAAGCGAGGGTTTGAGACCAAACAAGCTTTTGGACGGCTACAAGCAACGACCAAAGGCAAGTGGATGGAAACTATGGCCAGTGCGATGCGCACAAACGATGCATGGATTTCGTCAGAATGTCGCCAGAGTCGGTAGGTGTGATGAGATGACTCTCATTCAAATCCCAACCTTCTAACTCCCATCACCAGGTCGCAAATTAGGAGATTGTATCACAGACCTCGTGCTGACAAGCAGCAGCAATGAAGCAGGGTAGAACGAGCCGGTGCAGAGTTGGCGATGACGCTCCCCAACTTCGTAAAAGCATTGTTGGCACACAACAGAGACATTGGTCCAGAACCGCAGAGTATCAACTCAGTCTACGTGATGCCAGGTCCACTTTGCCGAATCAATGATTCGCTTTGTCCGCAATTGGTTCGTGCAAGCATTGGTCAAACTGGTCAACAGCTGTCGTCGCAGCCACAAGTGTTTGGGTTCCATCAGCAACGCGCCATTTGCCGGTCAGGGACTCTGGACAACACAGTTTGAGTACACCAAGTCGGCTGCATTCGCTTCGTGCATGATGTCACTCTTGCTTCGTGAGGAGCTCGTCGACTGCAAATGCCCCCGGGCCGGAGCTCTGCATGTGCGCAGCCAGACAGACAAGCGTTGAAGACCAACACCAAGGCAGGGCTAGCATGCCTGCTTCAGAAGCTTGCAAATGGCGATCACATGTCCACGCAGAGAGCGAATGAACTTGGTCTGGCCTCAAGCTCTACCAACGCTGCCATAACCATGACAATGCTGCAGCTGCGCACCTGTAGCAGCATCAGAGCACCTGACAGTGCAGCATTTGTGAAGAAGTGAAGGCGGACGTGGGCACTGCGTGGAACAAGCGTCACAATAATGAGTCGATATCATGCCCCCTATGGAAAACCATGTAGCCAGTCAGCTGTCGGTCGACTGATGCAGGGACCGATGCACATCTGCATGCAAGCTCGACACGTTGAGACTGGCGGATGGCAAGCAATAGCAGCCTGCAACACCTGTGAGTGCCTGCAGAGCTGCTGCAAGAGCATCCCCGCTGCAGGCAGCTACCGACAAGGACGCCAGTACACACACAGGCCGCTGGGCACATGCGGTGAACCAGAATGCGTTTCACTTGAGTCGCACTGCACACCTAGCTCGAGTCACCGCCGTGCCTCACCTGTACCACCATGAGGGCCATGCACGTGACCAGGGTGGCCAGCACGTGACTGCCTCGCTCAGCAACACGACCGCAAGAGCACGGCAGAACAACCTCGTCTGCAATGCAACACAAGTCAAAGTATCCTTATGCGCATGATATCTACAACTATGTATGATGTTCAATGTATGTTGATCTTTGGCCACACAATATAACGCAATGTCGATCTCATTCATTGTATGCCAGTATCAATGGCTGTGGCGTTGTGCAAGTGTTAGCCAGCGTACATCTGGTGCTTGCACAGTTGTACTGGAGGTATTCTGCTACCCTTGTTACTCTCTTCTTCGCACGACATGGCAATCCTGCCTGTGGGGATACCACTCCCAGTGGTATTCAACTCAGTCAGTATTCAATCCAATAAAAGCGACCAGGCAAGCCTCAGCGCATGCATCCTACCTTCCAGCCAAAGGCGAGTGGGATGGCCAGTGCCAGTTGAATCAGCTGCCACGTGTTGTCATGGCTGTCTGGCACGCCGTACGGGTGTGCTGCGTGGGGACTGGCCCAGAGTGTGCCTCTGGCTCTCACCCTCAGTACCTGTGCACAGCACAGTGAGCAAGTGAGTGAGTGTTTGTTTGATATCTGTATCGTCCGACACGTGGCACAATACCACACATGTTACGCACACAAAAAGGCTTTGTCCAGGAGTTTGCCCAGGACTTTGCCCAGGAGTTGCTTGCTGCGTACTAGTAGAGCCCACTAGTAGAGCCCAGTTGCCATGGACTGACTGTGACTGCCCAGGAACTGCCTGGTTTGGTGTGGGCTCGCAATGGGTGCTCGCAACTCAATGGGTGGCCTTCAGCAGTGGACCAATGCAATGGGAAGGGTCAGTTGCTGCACATTGCCTGCCCACCTTTGCATCGCAGTCTGTCCTGTTCCCGTTGCCATCAGTGACTGGAAGGAAATCTGTGAAACCTCTGGAAGTATCCGGTAATTCCCAATTCTGGTAAACCCGGTGTCTGGATCTCTCACCGATGCTCGCCACCAAAGACATTTAGTATTTGTCATGCCAATCTAGCAGGCTTCCCTCGTCAGCGGGAACACCCACCTGCATCGCCCCAGAGAACAACAGCAGGGCGCTGAGCGCCAGCCTGGCAACCAGAAGCAAGGCAGAGCGCCATACTGCCATTTGCAGCCGGATGCCTGCAGCATGAGGCAACATGACACCACATGCAACAGTCAACAAACACCCAAGGAGACATGGGCATGCAAGCTGACATTGAGCCGATGGTACCAGCACGTTTGAGGCTTGCAACTGTCCTGGTAAGCCTTAAGCAATTCGCCATTTGTGTGGCCCTGTATCTAGCTGTGGGTGTGGCCATGCGTGTAGCTTGAATTACATGCGCACATGCCCGTACAGGCAACAGCTCACCTGCGACCCTCCCATCATGCGCATCGCTTGCAAAGAGCAGCCCTGCAGGACAGACACAACCAGGAAATGACGGCTTACATCAAGCCAGGCCTCACTCTGAACACGATGTGGGTCATATCAAGGCTTTTTATCACACCTCATTTCTCAGCTCACAGTACGCGGTCACTACCTGCAAAGCTCTTGAGCTTCGGTGCCCGAACGGCGTCAGCCAGTACAAGCAATGCTGCGCCCGTCACCGCCAGCCTCTTGACAATCAATTCGTTGGGCCGTGCACCATGCCAGATGACGTTCACCGTTTGGCGCCAAACAAGGTAGGCATCCTGCATGCACAGCCCGAGTGGCATGTGGTCCAGGTGAACTCCAAGGTACCCGCGCACTCCACTGGTTCAGACCTGGGGCCAGGGACTTGACAGGATGGTATTTACACAGCACAACAGGCAAGTGCCTCTTAGTGACACCAGCCTTGGCCAGTTTGCTTGCTATGTTCAACGTGCAAGTCCACAAAGCATCACTATCATGAAATCAATGAATTGTGTATAGATGAGGATCTTGGGCCTAAAACTGGACATCAGCAAAGGCATCTACCACCGGACAGACGCACAGTGGCACCAAACGTATTTCCCCTGTCCTGTCCCTGGCTCGCCTGCAGTAAGCAAGCTGCCAGCAGCACGCCTGCGCAGGGCAGCACCTTGACACCTGCTCCCACGGCGATGGCGGCAGGCAGAACCAACAGCGCCTGCATGCAACACAACCTGTTCAAGTCCCGGCCTGCCCATGTTCCAGCAAGTGCTTGGACTACTGCGCATTAGACAATGTTACGGCCAAACAGCTGACGCCTGAACATGAACACTTTCGTAAACATTTACACATGAACCACGTATCTGCTGGCCTGCGAAAACCTAAGATCTGCCTGTGCATAATCTACAATCATGGCCATAAGACGTGCTGCAAGCAGATGCACCCTCTGACCCAGACAAAGGGGAAGGTGTAGGGCTGCACTGGGTCCTCAGTCCAGCGCCTTTGGGGCTCAACATTCGCCAGCCACAGCCAAACCTCCACCTGTGAGCATGCGCACTGTCATATAGTTAGTTTCTGATAAGCGTTCTGACAGCCATGCGATGTTGGGTTGCAGCAGGCTACTGATCATGGACTTTTCATGACAGACAGTGCATGCCAAAACACCATGGCAAAACACACGAGGAGTCGCACACCAACTGATGCTGCGTCTACCAAATGTGCTGATTCAACGGCTGTGGTTTGCATGGCAAGTGGTCCACTTCCGTGGCTGCGATTCATGCATGTTTAATACACCTGTTCTCACCTGTTCGGCGACCAGGTTAATGAAGTAGAGGGCCAAGAGCATCCTGGCACCCCATGACATGTGCTTGCGTGTGCCACATATGCGGTCAGCTTGCTGCCACCAGGAGCCCTGCACGCACAACCGGGTTGGAAGTCATCACATCACCATGCCACACGACCATCACAGTTGCTCCTTCCCAGCTGCAGCATGTGTTGCTCTGTTGGCATGTGAACCGCCTAGCCTAGCAGGGATGGCCCGCCAGTCAATCATGTCAGCAATCATGTCATTAAAAAAATCATTCAGCAGGAAAAAAAGATGTTTGCCAGTTCTGGGACAATTCCCAGAAACGCCACTGGGACCAGTGTGGCAAACCAAAGATGGGTTCTTGTCGATTTGTAGATGTGTAATGGAGGACTCACGGGCTCCATGCTCACGAGCATGGGGTTGGAATCTCACATGGTGAGGAGTCAATGACGGGCGTCACGGGCACGCCACATCCAACCAAGCATGCAAGTGCGCTTGCTGAGCGGCATAGGTCTGCGTGCTGCTTGCTTGCTGTTTGCGACATTGCCCATGTCTTACCAGTAGCGTCAGGCTGCCTCTGGTAAGTGCTGTGGACAGACTTTGTGTTGGGTTTTCTAGTGCTTCGGCGCCAGCGGGCGACGCGGGCTCCTGGGCCAACGCGTGAGCAGACTGTGGGAAAGCCGGAGGCAAGGGCACTGCGCATGTGCGATGAGCATCGCCGTGGTTCGGGCATACTGGCTTCCCGATGCCAGGCCTGTGTGTTGCACAATCCCGAAAATCATGATATGTACCCCGCTGCTTGCGGCGACGCACCAGACACGGCCTCTGCTACGCGTGTGTACTCTTCTTGCTCTTCTTTTCTGCCATTATCTGGGGGTCTACCCTCAGACCCAGTATCTTCTGCCTGCACTTGTTCGTGACCAGCACGCCGCACGAATAACACAGGACGTCCTGGCCCGAACTGAGACTGGTCCTCCTCGTCCATTGCGACTGTGAATACTGGTGGTTAACAGATCCATCTGGGGTGCAATCCCCCTTGCAGTTACTGTACACATGCCGCCAAAGCTGGTTCAAAGCCTTCGCAGGCCCGTGATGCGATGAGTCATGACATTTTGCACGACCTCTCTGGTCCGCGTACAGGGCTGGAGAGCTATGAGACAAGTCTTTGAGCTGGTATAGCATGCAATACGCCCAGCCGCTGGCTGCCTCTGAGCAAGCTGCTGCAAGGCCGCGGATCGCGCGACGGGTAGCGATACATCTCTCCCACCAGTTGCTTGGCTCGTGAAGATCAGGTGTGAGGAGGACCTTGATTGACTCATCATGCGTCTTGGCCTGTCTTTCTAGATGACATGGTCCTTTTCGTTCGACAAATCACGCAGGCTTCGCCCGTATGTGCAGCATACAGAGGATTAGGATATGCATCAGGAGGGATTTGCGGCAGCTGCGCTCCGGACACGCATTCTGTTCATGGTCACCACCACTACTCGCAAGAGTGTCACTGCAAGTCACTTGTAAGCACAATCGAGTTTGCCTTAACTGTGGGCTAACAAGTGGTTGGCATACCAAGCATTTGACACTGTGCAGGTCTTCCAAACTAACACGTAGGAAAACCACGACATTACAAGGGCACAAAAGACTTTGTCTAGCTCATCTCGCCATGTTGAATGATCCATGGATAGTAGTGGTCACCCCATGGAGCCGGTGGTGGAGACCGGCCGCATTGCATGATTGCAGACCACCTATTCCTCAGTCAAGTCATGTCGCAGACGATGCTGTAAGCTGCCATGCCAACACCTGACAGTCCCAATGGACCGGCATGAGAAATGCAACTTGCCTGCTTGAACCATGCCAAACCCACCCTGCTTCGCGAAGCGGGCGATCAGCAAGTGGCCTGCCAGACTGGGAGCCGCACTGAAAAGAAAAGACTTGGTAGGCCGTTTGAGGGTATGGGCTGCTTGCATGCACAATGCTGGTTGTGATAGCAGCTTGTACATGTTGCAGGTAATAAGGAGAAGAATAGCATGCATGCTTTGCAGCTGCAACTCCTGTCCATGCAAGTATGTTTGTGGCCCATGTGTTGATCCGTTTCCAGACGCATCGCTGCCAACTTCACCAGTCAACACACACTGGGGACACCTGCGTTGGCGTTGCACTACTACCAGAAAAGAGAGTTACGGTGGAATAACGTGCGTCAACACATGCAACACATGCCACGGCAGAACCTTGTTTTTCCTTGCACCAGGAAAAACAAGGTCTGCACCACTGCTCGTTGTATGAAGTGCCTGGTCTGTGAGAACACCAAGCCAGCAGTCAGACTAGTCCTCACCATGGCTTCCCTGCCACACCGCCACAGCAGGTCAGGTCAAACGACTCCCTGGGCACAAAGTCAAGCCATCCTCAGCAGAAGTATGCCCTTGAACACCCTTCTCAAGGCACTGACTCTAGAGCTGCATCATGTATCTGTCGCCCCCAACCTTGGGCGATCCAGAGGTCACAGAGTTACTTGATGTACTGAGAAAGCCAGCGGAAACCTTCGCCATAGCCCATGCGCTTGACGACGGAGCACATGAACACCTCGTTTGGCCGAATTTTCTGGTTGTCAAGATTGACCTTGCCCTTGCCTGTTGTGTACGTCAAGCCGAGCCATTGCCTGAAGACAGCAGGGCATGTGCAATAAAATGACAATCTGAACTTTGCCAATACAAGCAAAAGTGTATCCTGTCCTCCTACCGTTACATACCCGCCAGCCCGACACACCAGCAGTGCGGGCAGAATTATGACGCCCCGCTTTGCCAGAGATTCAGCCATGTACTTGACACCCGAATCAATCCGTTACTGGTTCTCTGAGGTAGGTCCTTGCAGGCCAGCCCATCCAAACGCAAGCCCAGATGGACTGAATGTAAATGATGCCCGGAATGCAACCCTTACAAAACTTCCCCCACCCAGCACCCATGCGTCGTGTACAAGCTTCTCATAAAGCATGCAGTCCTAACACATGCTGAACGTACCTGAGAGCATCCTCTGGTGTGGCGGTGGGCAAGTCAATCTTGTTCCCAAGCACCAGCACAGGCACGGTTGACAAAGAGTCGTCTGAGAGCAGAGCATCCAACTCTCTCTTGGATTCAGCGAACCTTTCAGGGTCTGCCGAGTCTACCAGATAAACAATGGCATCGACCTGTACACGCGCAGCAAGCAACGAGGATTGGCAAGTGCTCGCCGCAAACTTCGGAGACATGCAGGGACCATCCACAAGCTTGCCTTGGCGTAATAATCCCTCCACACACGTCGTGCAATTTCGTGGCCACCAAGGTCAAAAGCCTTGAAGTTGATACCCGCCAGCTGCAGCTCTTCAGACGTCGGGTACTGTGTGGGTTGATGCTGGGCAACCCGGTCATCCTTCAGCATGTGCATGAGCGTGGTCTTTCCAGCATTGTCCAAACCCAGGAACAAGATCTTGGCGTTCTTGTTGTAGAGCCTGGGGCAAAGCGGCAGCAAAAGGATGTTCACGTCACAGGCGCAAACTGGGATCTGTAAACGCTTGCCGCCTGATGCAGCAAGACAAGTGCTCCCTGTCGATGCCGTGGCATGTACAAGTCATGCCAACATTCCAACTGCTTCAGAGCGACTTTCCCAGCTGCTCAACTCGCTGAACCCCGGACGACTCACCCCAAATAGTTGAGCATGCCCGTCAGCCAGTTCCACAAGAAAGACATTGCGCTAACTGAACTGGGTTAGCGAGGAGGGGGCAAGGCGTAACGAGTGGCTGTGGACCAAGAATGGCAGGTATTGGGAAGCTCTTGAACTGCCGTGTCCAGGCAGTGCTTGTGCGTTTCACGACGACAATAATTAAGCAATCAACCTTGTAACCTGAGCTGTCTCTGCGTTGGGCGTGCCGAACTCGCCATGGCTTGCGCAGGAGCTCCCACGAGCCCCATGTGCCCAGATCCCACATGGTGGGCCTCACACCACACGGGAGCAACACAATCAAGACCAAACATCATGAACGTTCGTCAGCTGTTACTCCAAGCCACCATTCCATGCCTCAACGGCTGGGGACATGCATTGCCTGCCAGCGTGCAGGCTACATGCTCAGCCCTCGGCTGTAGCAGACCTGGACTTGGATGCACACACTCGGCGTCTTGTTTCTGCAGCAGGAGCCTGCACACGTCAGCTCCGTCCAGCTTGCTGTGCAGCAGCACACCGTCGATACTTTATGCCACAGCACCATCCAGCGCAGCCTCCCAAGTGCATGTAGCCAGTATATCTACCGAGGCGCAAGAGGCAGACGACACGGAAATACCATCTCCTGAACGGGTAGGCATGTGGGCTAGACAATGTCCCATGCTTGGGATGACCCACGACAGGGCTTTCAACTTGGTCGAGTGAACTGCAGCTGCTTGCCTACATGTACAGGTGCATTTGTTTGTGAGCCAAGAGCATGCGCGCCTTAAGCAGCGGCCAACCGCCACACCGCCAAGCCCAATGCAGCCACATCGTCGGATATACTTTCCAACGCTCACATTACAGGTGTGTGCACCCGGGCACGCATGGGTCGTAGTTGATAGGCGGATCCGTTGCCAATCACGTGCAAGCCCACACATCAGCACGGTGTATCAGGCAGACTATCTGCATTGTGTGACAGCGACAGAAAAGCCGTACCAACAAGATGTGTAGGCAGCTTGCCTGTGCTAGCGACAACAGTATGGCACCACACCGCATCCCCCGCAGGAAAACAGCAGCAGGCAATCACCGATGCGTGGGCCCTGCTCACAGGACTACATGTGTTACGTGTTTACTGATTTGCATGTTGCATGCAGCTGGCATGCATGCTGCCGGGGCGCCACATGTATGAGGCAATTCACCTCATCTGATAAAGCGGCGGAGGCACTCGCTGTGTGTCTGGCACAGCTGTGTTAGCCTTTCGATTGTTGAGTATGACCATGGGTTGCAACAAGAGCACCTACATACTAATTCGCACTGGCGTTTGCGTGCAGATGATGCGACCAACCGAGCAGGAGTTGAAGCAGATAGAGGAGACGGGATGGACCCGGGAAGTGGCGTTCAAGACAACACCAAACGTCACCAAGGTGAGCTGGAGCAAAGGAGTGCAAGGCACCCACATGAGCTGCCCCGTAAAGGTGGTGCATGCACTGCAGACCATGAACACTGAGCAGACAGAGCGAACAGCCTGGAGTGAAATTGAACCAACCGATGTGGCTTTGTGCACAGTTGTGGCGGGCAACAGGGCTGTCTGTGATGCTTTCTCACAGCACTGAGGCACTGTGTAGGCTCTGTTGGCCTGTGCTGTGCCAGAGACTGCAAGCAGCCTGGAGTGACAGTGAACAATCTGGACTGAAACAGTATTGTTGTTGTTGTTGTTGTTGAGAAAGTGTAACCAACGAAACCGTACCCTACCCATTGGACATAAGCGGTCTAATTTTCAGGTTTTAAAATATGCACTCAGTGAGGCTCTAAACCCAATGATGACGGACACTGGGGCTGTCTGCATCAAGCCGATGCTGACCGCCTGGAATGTGCTTTTTTCATGCATGCATGACCGCCTGCCTGTGATGCTTACTGCAAGCACTGAAACATAACAGGTGTAGGCCCTTGCTGTACCAAGTTCTTCTTTCCACATTGACATGTTCAGCAGAGCAGCCATCATTTTCAAAGCCCTTGACGTCTAGTCTTGCTTCCCATGTCTTTGCGTTTGACAGGGACGTGTTCCTGTGACCCCTCAACCCTGCCACCTTGACCTGTTGGCCAGTGTTGTACCAATTCTGCAGAGCATTTATCATTTGCACAGCCCGCACCGTTTGAGCTTTGCTTCACAAGTCTATTGGTGCTGTCCCTTGTGTGGTTGTGATGGTGACATGCTCCAGTTCCATTTCCTTGTTGACCTGCCTTGCAGTTGGAAATCAAGGCATACTTGGAGTCTGTGTACGGCATGAAGGTGGAGAGAGTTTCTACCATCAACTACCTGGGCAAAACATATTCGGTGCCCTCGTCCAAGGTGTGTCACTGGATGTGGTGGCAGGCAGCCCCACACTGCAAGGGTTGGAGTGGACAAGTACAGGCCAGGGCAGTTGATTTCTGAGCGCACAGCATTAGGACGCAAAAAGCACTGCTCATAAAAGACTGGGGCACGAGCTTGTACCAGCTTGCCGCTGTCGGTTAACAGTGCAGCATAGCTGCAAACGATCTGGCCTGCTACCCCTGTTTGGGTCTCAACGGAAAACACTAAACCTGGCCAGATGCGTGGAAGTTGGGCGTGAAACCTGGGGTGTAAATTGTGGAAAGTCATACCGGCCTGGAAGAACACGCTGTGTCCCTGTATGCCTGTGTTGCAGGTTAATGCCAAAGCCAGAAGCGTAATCATGCGCGAGGACGACTGGAAGAAGGCTTACGTCATCTTTGCCCCGCCACCGGGTATCATCATGCCTACACCACCCCCACAGGAGTCGCCCTTGGAAATGCTGCGGGCACTGCGGGCGCTTCGCCGGCCGATGGCCGCCAGGAGTGCGGAGGAACCTGGCGAAAGCCGCCGTAAGCCAGTCACGCACATCTGCACACGGACTGGTACAATCATCCACCCGCACTGGGTGCTGCGCAAGGGGGGGCTTGACAAGGTGCCTCTACCGGCACCAGTCACTGCCCCTGATGA
Source organism: Chloromonas sp. AAM2 (assembly GCA_004335635.1). Taxonomy (NCBI): domain Eukaryota; kingdom Viridiplantae; phylum Chlorophyta; class Chlorophyceae; order Chlamydomonadales; family Chlamydomonadaceae; genus Chloromonas; species Chloromonas sp. AAM2. The sequence continues at coordinate 19,508 of QAXH01005903.1, forward strand.
GGCGGCGCCTGAGGAGAAAAAGGAGCCGTGATGCTAACTGGACGGGTAGTAGGTTAGGGCCCTGACGGGGGCAGTCGTGCTCGCGCCAATGTTTGCCAATTCTGGGACAATTTGACGGGTACATGGTGTGACTGTTCGTGTGTTTCCTGATGTATTGACTGATAGGAGCTATTGTGTGATGAATATACGCTACGTTTCTTGCTGCGTGTGCGTGTATAAAGAGTCTGTGTATCTGTGTATAACTTTTTTTTTGGCACATGCTATGTAGTCAGCACATGGAATCTGACCCTGCATGTGCACTAGGATCTGTTCCTGACTTTCTTGATGTGCACCAAGCTGACAGTTTTTATTTGTAGGCAATGCTCTCTCGATTAGCTAAAGGACACACAAGTTTGCTGATCGCTTTGCCTCCTCCGCTGGCCTGACACGGCCTGACATTGCCATCTGCCTCGTGGCATGACAAGTGGCCTCGTGGCAAGATGCTGCTTTCAGTGGCCAGTTAGGATAGGTTCAATGACTGTGTGAGCATCAGCAGTTGCAGATGCAGTGTAGCGTGCACTTCAGCAACAGTGCGGCTACTGTGACAAGGTGGTCAATGGACACGGCATGTTGGGAGTTGCTAACGAGCTAGTATGAGAGAAACCTTTACAGCCGTACCACAAGAATGCCCAGCCAGCACAAGTGCGTTGGCCTAGGTGAGATCTTGGCGACCACACTGTCAGCATGTCAACTTGACCAGCTCAACCCTGGGTGTGGATCTGATGTTTCACCTCCACACTGAAAGGTATTAAACACACCAAACATGCAGTGCTTCAAAGTCACTGACTTGATGTCTATTTCAGCACCCCGCTTTGAACAACATCGGCACATCAATATGCCACCAATACCCAATCTAATTCAACTGTTGAAGACAGTAACAGCAACATTGCAGTCCAGCTCGTCACCCTGTTTTTTATTCAGCGTCGAGCTCAGACTCGGATTCAGGTATGCCTTGCGCTTGTCTCGCATCTTGAAGAGAATCATGATGTGTTCTGCATCCAGTCCACACCCAGGTGATGCCGTCGTCTGTGGCTTGCCTTGCTATCCCACCGGTCCAACTTCGAGTGATCAGGTACAAGTTCCGATTCACGATGCTCACTAGTATGAGCATGTGTGCCTCAGGTAAGAGGTTACAAAGGAAAGCTGTAGACGACGTGTAGGTGTCCACTTATTAGGCGCATACACTCTTGCTCCGGTCCGTCCCTCTAGTGATCATTGGGCCAGCCAGCCATGCCATGATGAATGAACATTCATTGGGCAGACCCATGTGATCCACCGGAGATGCATACCAACCAACGCCTGATGTAAGGCTCTCATGCCTGGACGGCACGTTTATGGCACGTACGAGTTTCCAGGCACGTTCTTGGGGCAGACGCAGCCCCGGCGCTCATGTTCTTGACATACTTGTCTTCAACAATGTTGACAGGGTGCACAAAATCTTGCCTTCCGCTGGCTGCAAATGAATAATGCCTTGTGAATTGAAACATGAGTGATCACTTGTTGCACCTCCCTCAGGACCATGCCGTTTGCTGGGGCCCTGACGTATTGAAGCGGCTCGGTGGCAGGCTCATGGATGCAGCATGCGGGCTGCTTGGGGCGATGTCGCCGGCACGGCTGACCGGAAGCCTGGGGCTGGTTGGTGGCAGTCCCGCTCTTTGATGAGAGTTGTTGAGCCGACGTCGCTGGCCTGTGTCGTTCAGTGGCGACAGCTCTTGGTGCGATTGAGCAAGCTCCAGCACACCCTGATGGCTCTGTGCACGCACTACTGGCATGTGCTCTTGATTGTGGCCCCAGGCGCCAGCGGTCGTTCCTGAACCGCTGTTGTTGAATGTGGGATTCGAGTACGCGGAGTTGTATGACTGATTCATCACGCCGCCATCGCCGCTGGTATGTGTCTTATTGAGCTGGGCATGTTTGCCGAGCGACGCCAGCAGACCTCGCTTAGTGTCCATTTGCTGGGCCACGTGCGCCCCGACCTGGCCTTGCCGAGGCGTGTTGTTGAGGCTGCCTTCCCGACCGTGTGTTGATATGAGGGGTGAGCTCGGCGCGGTTGCCGACGCCCCGGATGCCATGTGAGCGGGATACGCGGGGTCCGCCCCGGCGGACGGAGCACGGATGTAAGGAACCTGGTGCGTGTGCGCTGGATTTGCAAGCCTTGCGTCCGCCGGTGCCTGCGAGACGCCCCAACGCGGCAGAGCATTGAACGCATTGAGAGCCGCATGACAAAAGCATCAGGGTGCTGTTGGATGCAAAGCAAGAAAAAAGTGAACTTGCACATCAAGAGTTCAAATTGCAACAACAGACGGGTGCTGTCGGGTACAAGTGTGTCTGTCCAGCGCGGACAGACACGTGACCGAGGACATGTGAATGTAAAATGGTCTGACCTGAACAACATGCAGGATTTTCACAGTGGTCATTGAGCAGGCAGTTGCAAGCGCACCTGGAGGGTTGGTTGCGAATGCGTGCGCAGGGCTGCTGCACCCAGCTGCCTGCTGGACAGTGCGGGGTTCCAGGGCGCAGGCGCCTGGTACTGCCCAACCACTGTAGGCGCGGGTGGGTATGCCGGAGCATTCTGCCCGCCAGCATACGCAGCCCCCTGGTGAGGATAGGAGTGTGCCTGCAGCGGAAACTGATTGTCTGCGTGCTGCCCAGCGTATAACAGCTGTTGTTGCTGCGTGTAAGGCTGGCTGGGCTGCCAAGTGTTTGGAGCATTGTGCACGTACGGCTGGTACGTGTGGGTGGCACTAGCAGCGCAGTCGTGCTGGTACGCGGCAGCTGGTGGGCTGAGGACATAGGGTGAAGGCGTTCCTGCCAACCCCCCGTTCAAAGCATAGCTGGCTGAGCTGTGGGGTGAGACAGGCCCAGCGGCATACTTGCCCATAGCAGTGAAGTTGGGATTCTGGTACTGTGTGTTGGCGTCTTTGTACTGCTGCATGCCCTGCACCACGTACTGCCTTTGCATGTAGCGGTACAGGCCCCAGCCCAAGAGCAGGAGCAGCACAAGACCTACACCGAGGCCTATGCCCAGGCCCACGCCCAAGGCTGTGCTGTTCTTGGGGCTGCTTGGAGTGTCAGTAGGTCGTTCAGCCTCTGTGTAGCACGTGCCCAGCGCCGCACACATCTCAGGGGTTGGCAGACGAGAACTATTCCCAATAGCAACCATCGTTCTGCAGCATCAATGGCACGCATGTAAAGTCGGGTATGGCCAACGCCCATCCAAAGCTCGTGGGCATGTTGCGCACATGTCTAGAAAGTTGACGTGCATCAACAGCTGCTGGTGCCCCTCCTGCGTCATCCACACACCTAGGTCACATGAACACGAAGAAGTTGCATGGAAGCTTGCATTATGCCTGGACAAGCATCTGATCGGAACATGCCCGGCCTTGACTGCAACAATCCCATAGTGCTGCATTGCCCTCCCCAGGCTACAGGACCAACGCACATGTTCAGTGCGCTGCCTGTCATGTTCAGCTGGAGCTGCTGCAGCAGTTGTGACCGCTCGGCGCCTGTCAGGAGGGAAGGTGCCATGATGGACAGCGATGCATTGTAGAACTGGACCTGTGGGCAGCAGGTACCAGCCGTGCGCTTTCACCAGCAGTACACACATTGCACGAAGCTGCCTGCGCCTGGGTTTGGCCACGACTTGATCTTGACCAGGTCTACGTGGGTATGCATGTAGCAAATTATGGTTTTAGCTCTGGTGGTCTGAAAGCGACAATAACACGACATGCTCTGTGACTCGAGCCAAAGCTTTGGGGTCCTGTCACAGAGCTGAGCACCCTGGCTGGACTCAACAGCCAATAAGCTGGCAAGAGGAGCTGTCGACCTGAAGCTTACCTGCACGATGGTGGCCAGTTGGGATACTTCCATCCACGCCGCCGTGATGTTGAATTTTGTGCTGGTGCTGTTACTGCTGGCTGCGATTGCCTGCGCCTGTATGGACTGCAGGCGCGCGCTCAGAGACGTGAGCACGTAAGCCAGTCCGGAGGACAGAACGTCGAAATCGGAAGAGTCAGTGAAAATATGAAGCCGTCGTGCATGGCTTTGATGCCAGCTGGCACCAACATCAAGTGAAATGGCATTGTGGTCAGTTCCACTGTCGCTTTCGCCACGGGGCCCCTGGATTGGATATGCCTTAAAATCACCATCGAATGGTGCGCCGCTTTGCGATTCCGACAACACTCTTCGTCGATCGGGCGGGGGCGGTGGTGGAGGCGACGGCGGCAGCGGGGGTGGCGGAGGAAGAATTACGTTGCTTGTGATACATGGGCAAGCAATCTTCATCTGGCTGATCATCCTCACGAGTGTTCCCATGTCCGACAAGCTTATGGACTTGGTGTTTCCCAAAGCTGTTGCCTCCCGTGCAACTGCTGCTGCAGCCAAGCGAGCGACGTAAGCGTCTGCCTGGTCGAAGCTGCCGCCTTCAGCGCCTCCATAGAAAGCTGACAGTGTGAAGAGTGCTCGGGCGAGCTGCACCCAGCCCAACACCTGGACAGCAAACAAGCAAGAGTGACGCTGAGTCTCAGTCAAAACACCACCACACAGGCAACACCAATGCACAGGATTTGGCTCAGTTGTACATTGCAGTAAAAGATTCTTAAAACTACTATTCATCATTGAAGTACAGGACGTAACGGCGGCCACCACAACAACAACAACACAAATCTCAATTCACTAATCGTTCAACACGACGCTGCTGAATGATCGCCGGGCGACAGACCTGAATGTTTGCGGCCGCAACAGCAACAGCCAAGGGGTGCCTGGCCCAAGTAACGCTGATGTTCAGCCCCTGTGGTACGTCCTGTAGGAGAGATGAAACGTAGTCACGTTCGTAAACGCCGCTGCTCGTGCTAGAGGGCATCGTCGGCAGTCCCAGGGCTGTGAATGCCTGATTCTGCTGGGACGGCTGCAGGGCTGTGGGCCCTCGGGTGCCGGCAAGGTCAAAGAAGCCCCTGCATGCATCAGCAACAACAAGGGTTTCCAGCCATGACAACACTTGATGAAAAGGCAGTGTGGGAGAATGTTTCTGAGCCAAGAACGCACCCGCTTAGGAAGCTGACAGGCGACAGCAGCATCGAGGGTCCTGGCGCCTCCATGTTTGTGAGGGCCATACTTGGATGCAAACCCGTGAAGGCGTCTTGGCAGTTCGAATGGGTCCACACGGTCACCTGCGCTCACAAGCTCGACCAAAGGTTGCGACCCAATCAACGTCGCCTTCTCCGCAACCCTCCTGACGATTATCACAGGAACGCCATAGCAATGCTCGCCTCTGATTGCAGATCGTAGCCTAAATTTGCACTGCTCCACTTGCGCCAACTACCAACCTGGCCAGCACCCCGTGTGAGGGCGAATCGACCCATAGAGTCCGTGGCAAAGGCGACACGCCTGGGTTGCCACAAGTCCATGGACTGCCCCGAGCAGCCCACCAAGGGACCGGCGATCTGCACCAAGCCCACGGTAGCCTGGGCGGCGGGGTATGAGCCCAGACCAAATGCAGCCGACAACGAGTCCATGTTCACGGTCTCCTGCAGACGCACATTCAAGTCAGAAGAGATCCAAGCCACAGCCGATTGCCTCGCTCAAGCAGGCACAGACCCGCCTTTGCGTCGACCAACTGTCGACTTTGTGAAGGCATTGTTTCCCGCCCGTTACCTGCCATACTCCTGGCGTGCATGCTCTGCCAAATGATTTTGCTGCTGCCGTTCATACCTGCTGCAGCATGACTTGCAGGTTATCAGGGGCGTACGGCGCCAGGTCGCTCAGCGAGCCCCCGCCGGCCACGCTTGCCACCACCTGTGCCGCCCGCTGCAGCAGGGCCAGCAGGGAGGCGCAGCTGGCTGCAGCTGTGAAGGGGTTCAGGAAGGGAGCCAGCCTGCAGCATAGACTCAACTTGCATGTGACATCACAGAGAGAAGCATTCTTTTTGTGCGTGCGATGCAAGCAGCACGTTTGTGTTCGATGCATCAAATCTCAGTGCATCACGTGCAAACCAGCCGATCCTGAGCAAGTACCCCCTTGTTGATTCGCAATCAATCAATTCTTGTTGCTTTGCTTGGCGTGAACAGCCATTGCTCTCTTGCGCCCCTGATTGAACGCAAAACCAAGCGGAGCCAGTGCACATGCCACATGCTGCACACGAGTTGACATGGACTCAAACATTGGGGCACAGGCCTGCACATGGCCTGCCGGCACTTGACACCAGCCTGCCAGAGAAGAACACTTGGCATGCTTCTGCAGAGACCTGACACGAAGCTCCCCTTTCCCTCCGTCTCACTTTGTCACTGCCAATGCCGGCACGCCCGACACCAGTCCCAGAGCCAGCTGTGCTGAGGCCAGCTGCGCCGCTGTCTTGTAGCCTTCCACCTGGGAGGCCAGTCCGGCAGCAGCAGCGGACACAGCAGCCACCCTACCCACCTGCGCCGAGGCGACCTGCGGCACAACAACACACAAACTGCCGGTCAGCGGACCTGCTGGTGACAACATCTACTGAGGTAGGCAGCCAGGCGTGACATGTGACATAGCCGATTTGTGCAGCCATGTCCAGGCGTGCAGCTATTGCTTGCCAATGCATGTCCCTTGCAACCCGCCACCTGTTGCCTGTCCATAGTCGCTGCCCTAACAGTATGTGGCAGCTGTGCATCTCTTGCCAGCTGCACACCTTACGTCCTGCCATTCCAAAGCGGCGTTAGTCTGTTTGCCTGCGCACCTGGCTCCCCAGCGTGTCTGTGATTGCCGCCAGCAGCACCTCCTGCACGAACGTCCGATTGACCAGTGTCCGGCCCGTATCCGCCAGGCTCAAGCCCCCCGGCAGCACCAGCACAGGAGCAGCGGCCAGGCCCTGGGCAGACGCCAGCCTGCCGGCTGCAGCTGCCACTGCCATTGCTGCCCACCCTGGCTGGCCCACAGTCACACTATAGGTGGGACTGTTGAGGGAAGGGCTGGGTGGGGACTGCCTGACTGTAGGGACCACCAGGGACACCAGTAATGTGTTGCCTAGGGCTGCCAAGGTGGTCAGCTGGGCCTCAGCAGCCATCACACTGATAGCCAGGTACCTGAAAGGTGGTTGCAAACCACGTGCATTTGCACCAACGTCCAATCATCCGATGCAGCCTGTCATGTGTGGTCATGCACGCCTGTGTGGCTTTTGGAATGCTTACACTGGGGCACGCCGCTGTCATGTTGAGAGCAGAACTCTACAAACAATCACAGTCAATATGCATAGCTAATCTATTGTCAGTTTATTATCCCAGCGCACCGGTTTCCAGCCACAGTTGATTGGCTTTCCCGTGCCGGCAGGTATGACCAGGCGGTTACGCCACTTGGCACCGCCACCCCGGCCAGAAGGTATGCTTTGCGCATGGCTGCCTCAAGGTCATCAAGGGTGGCATTAGCCAGCCCTGAGGGGCCCAGTTGCTGCTGCAGGGCTGAATATGCAAAGTGGCTGGCAGCGCTGATGGCTAAGCCGTCTGGCAAGCTGCTGGGTATGAGGGCAGTCATGGGGTAGAGGGCTGCCTGGCCTGTGTATGTGTCTGAGCATGATGGCCCTGCGCCTGTGCCTGAGTGGTTGCCTGGAAGCTGAACCTGCAAGCAGATGGAGCTTAGCATGGCAATGTGTGGTTGAGCAGTGAGCATGAGCCGGGCAGGGCCAACCATGGGCACGTGTGTATGTGAACTGTGTGGCCTGTAAACCAATTCAACACTTCTTGTCTTGATGACCAAGTCAAAGCTCCTTGAACTAGGTGGTATGAGAAAATCTGATGCAGCTCAGCAGGCAGGCTTCCATGAGCTGCCCTGTGGCCCGCCTTGACCCATGCGAGCGCTCCATCACCACTCCTGTCACACCTGCAGGTTGCTGGAAGGCCCGGTAGGGTACAGCCAGTCCCCTGTGGCACTCGTGTAAGTGGTTGCCGCTTGAATGTTGGGCTCCAACACTGCCACCTGCAAAGGATTAATAGGCTGCTGTCGGTTCCATGGTGCGACTGGCCTGCCAGATGCCATAGCTCAGTACATGCACACATTTTCGTTCAGCCCATCACTAACCTGACAGTTTGCAAGGACACCTGCTCCCCTGAACAGAACTCTTGAAGGCGTCTGAGCTAAGGTCCTGTGCCCTGCTGCACCTGCACAACACGCATTTCCAACATAACTGTCTCAGAGCTTGAGGTTGAGGTGTGTTGAAGCTATTCACTGATGAGCTCAAGCGTAACAGCCTAGAGCTTGTCACAGCAGCAATTAAGACAAGCAGATGGCTTATGTTCCATTCCGAGACGTTTCGCGCTGCCCTGAGCTGTCCGCTCCCAAATCCTCACCAATTGCTCCCAACAGCGCCAGGGTCAGCACCAAGCCACGCATTTCACATGCATTCGCCATTTCCCTCACAAAGCCGTTGAAGCTGTTGAACCGCCGAGATTTAATCGTCGATGATGCATCACCGTACCACGCATTTGAGTTGTGTTTGACAACAATTGGCTTGTCTTTGGCCTCTCGTCAGTTCTGCTGAGCCTGCTGCTGCTGTTATACTCCTCAAATGTTCCCGTACATGCCCCATGCCACATGTGGTTAGCTGACGTGTAACTGCGCTGGGAGCTGGAAAAAGCTCAAAGGAATCTCGAAACGCCCTTACAATCACTCTCACTCGCTTCAGTTTGTCAGCAGGGTTGTGAAAACTGTGTGTCCGCATGGGTCCGAAAAGATGTTTGCCAGTTCTGGGACAATTTTCAGGAAGCGCACTGGAACCAGTGTCCCGGCAGGAACTAGGGGGAAGCGAGATAACTTCTCTGCCAATCGATTATGTTGGTATTTGTTCTTATGGATAGGACTGAAACCAGTGGTTGCTTGGAATTCAAAACTAGGTAATGTCAAACATCCTTTTTTTGCCATGTCATGCATCAATCACAGATTGCACTGGTCTGTCTGCTTAAACATGGCATCATCAGATCGCAACTGGCCTTCCGTCCGGAGACAGTGTTCGAGCCTACCAGCCTCCTCTCCATTCCAATAAATACTTGCTGTCATCTAATGCAATGATTGAAAGGTATACGCACATGCACATGATGCAAGGTCAACATCCCGCAGTACTGTGAAATGAAATACACTCATAGAACGGCCCTGGTCCACTTGCCGAGCATCAGGCTGCAGCAGCAAAAAAAAAAAAGAAGTTTGCCAGTTCTGGGACAATTTTGGGACTGGCACTGGAACCAGTGAGTTCGTGGTGTGTGTTTTGGGCCGTGTTTTGGGCCGTGTTTTGGGCCGTGAGAAGTGGCAGTGCACCGTCTACCACAACACGCGATGTTCACTCCGCTGTTCAACCCATGTGCGAATGACACGCAC
>QAXH01005903.1:28898-48281 GCA_004335635.1 Chloromonas sp. AAM2
CACAATGGTTCCTGGCGGTAATACAGACCTATTCACACAAGAACTGTCCCAGAACTGGCAAACTTCTTTTTTTTTTGGTTGGGTCAAGAGCACGACTGTTTATGGTTTGGAAGAAAGAAATGACTTCATTGTCTCGTATGTACCCCAGCAGATGGCTGCCGAGGGTGCGTTGAAGACCACACGAGGTCGCACACCCCTCCATAGCGCCTGCCATCCCTCCTCCTCAACTATTCGTCGCATGATAGGCAACTGCATGTAGGCAAGCGCAAGGCAGGATTGGGTGTAGTGTTCGCTCGCATGGCCCACCATGCACGTAGCATGACACGATAGCGGAGCTATTGGCTATATAGCGAAGCTATTGGGAATTAGTATTGGGACGAATGCCTGTAACGGCCTATCTCATGCGTGTGACATACGCAGTAAGCACGTAACAGGCAGTCAGCAACCAAGCCATTGCCCGGCTCACCACTGCGTTGCTGTTGTACCGCTTGGCCGACAAGACTCCCTCGGTCTGTAACCGCGTCTTGACCAGGTCAAACGGGGTGGTCACAGCTGCAGAAGACAAAAAGTACAAGTACAATTGTCCATACGTATCCTGCCCATCCTCTTGTCTTGCAGACCATTTGCCCATCCTCTGTCACAATCCCATCCTGCATGCCGGACCCATCCCTCACTGGGCCTCACCCAGTGGAAAAACGTACTATGCCAGGCTGCTTGGCTGTACATCACAGCTGTTATTTTCAAGCCTCACAACTGGCCTCCCACCCGCACTCAGCAATCAGACCCACACCCATCTCTCACCGGCTGCCGCGCCTCCCGCCAGGCCCCCCGCCAGGAGCTGCACCGCTAGTGTGTCATCGTCAGCATCCTCACTGCCCGTTATCAACCGCTTGGCGGCATCATATACGCTGCGCAGGGCAAGTGCACCCGCGTGTGCATCAGCATTCCAGCATCCAGAACGTGCTGGCAGGCCATGGACCGCAACCAAATCACACATGTGTGCATGATCTGTGAGAGCCACATGCGGGGATTTTGCGGCTTGTCAAGCGTTTGCTGACGTGATTCACACGAAGTACGCGTCTGGCTGCCAGTGTGCTACGATGGTATCTCCAAGCAACCACCAGATGTCAGGTCGGACCACCAGGTGTGCAGAGCTAGCGGGTTTCCAATGCTCACACAGCAAAGGAACTGAGCAGGCAGCTGTCGTGTTACCAAGGCAAGCGAAGCACGGTTGCAACACGCTGGTCCGTCCGAAATGGAACATCAAAGTCACAGGTGGGCAGTCGAGCGACCAGGCAGCTGAGAGCCTTCAGAGCATGTCCTCAACGCACCTGAAATGCATAGCTATGTACGGTACGTTCATGACAAGCGTTGTCCGGTATGATCGGTAGAAAGCCCGCAGGCCTTCCTTCTTGTAGACTTGCTGAGTGCAGTCCAGCACGCCCTTGTAGGGAGAGTGGACAACCTGGACACACACAAGCAAGCAGTCATCCGATTCGCTTGTAACAAGCCAGTCAGCTGCAGTTCTGAATTGAAAGATGTTTAAGCGTTGCTGCAACACTTGTCCATGACGTCCTCAGCGTTACATGCACAAACTGGTACATTACATTTAACCCTTTCAATCACAATCAAAGGTGTCAGATGCAGCGGTTATTCACGAACTGGAACAGAACCAACCGTTCACAACACAGGGCAGACAAAGCTGGTGGCCACGTCGTGCTGGCATGTTCTGGGCTCCTTCACTCTACAACTCTGCCCGACCCAGATTGCACACTCAGCAGCACACCAGCCCAGCCCAAACCAGCTCAGTTCCTGCATGTTGCATCAACAGGAAGTGAGACCATGCACCACCGTGCCATTTTAGCGCCTGAATGCACTTAGGAAGTGGTGCCATGCACCACCTGCCCCTAGCGCCCTGGTGCCCCATCCCTTGCTCACCTGCAACCGCTGCTTGATCACGTCTATGGGAGTCATGATGGCATCGTTGAATGCTGTTGCCACCGCCCCCGCAGCTCCCGCCAGCATGGGATTGTGCCCAACCTTGTTGCCACCCATTTTGTCTCGCACCGCTTCGTAGACAGCAAAATGGAGTGCATGCGCGGGCCTGCATTAATACCCGCATGGCATGGCCAGAGTTGAAGACCACCACAGGGCACATGGAGCGGCAGCCAACACAACGCTGAAAACAACAAGCAACCGATGGCAACACAGTGCTGCCAAGCCATAGCAGGCGGGCAGGACACCACTCCTTGTCAGAGTGTGGCATGGGGGTACTGTCCGTCACAGCAACCACCCTCAGTTGTGACTGCAATGCTGCAGAAGCTGTCCCACACACATGCAAGCGTGCATGAGAACCCGTGTCTGCACAAGCCTGAACACCAACGCCGCTGGAATATGTGGCTTGCACAATTAACTGGCCAGCTCTTCTGGCTTGCCGCTGTGTTGCGTGTCACGCTGTCCTTGCTGAGTGGTCAAGGCGTGCTTTGCTGGTTTGCCTTTGCTGGCAACCCAGAGCAGTTCCATCTCCAGCCTAATCGGATGCAATCGGCCGCACGACTGCATGTGGCAACCCACCAATCCTTGCACTCACCCAGCGCCAGCAACAACAGCGCCAACACCTTTGTACAGCCCAAGTATGCCTTCTCTTTTGATGGCCGTTGTTACTGCCTCGTAGACTGACAGTCGGTGCAACTGCAGCAACTCAGTCAAGACACACTCAACACCCTTCTAAGAAGGAGGCCTGCATGCCTGTGTGTTGGTCATAGTAGTGTGCATGCACGAATACTACATGCTCCGTCTGCATCAACTCATCACGCACCCTTTGCCCGGGATGGCTGAGTGCCTGCATGCGGGTTTTGATGGTGTCGACGGGGTACATGGCTGTGTGCTCCACCGTTCCTGCAACTGCTCCGGCGATCATGTGCTGCACAGGGGGGCATACACCAGCAGCGGGGTGCATTGGTGGTAAGGGGCAAGTCCTACCTGCCCGGTTGAGATCAACGGTCGCACACGCTCACGAACTCCAGTTCTGAAAGACAAACTCACAGAAATGAAAGTTAAACCATCGTAAGTGCGTGTAGCATCGGACGTCGTGGCTATCTCCGCCTCCATCTTGTAGCGCCTCCAGGACTGCCAGAGGGCTGATCAAAATCAAAGCCGGTATTCTTGCCGCCAGCCGAATGTGCACTGTAACAATGAGCACGAAAGGATGAAGTAACTAGGTGCGAAAGAGGATGCAGGTTATCGCCAGGTTTTGTGGGGTTTGGAAGTGGGTGTCGGCTGCGACTGTAAAAGGATGCGCAGCGCCTTAAACCAATATGTCTGTCACTGCACTACTATGCATCAGTCAAACTCTCAACTTTCAGCCCGTCTGAAACCGCGCGTCCAAGGTGGCGAAACACCCCTGTGCTTCTGCTCTCGTCAGGTCCTTCTACGACAGTATGCGACAGCAATAGCCTGATCGACGGCGCAAGTCAGTGCTGTCTTACAATCGGATCGGAAGCCTATCAAAGCCCTTGAAGTCTCGCCCTTATCCTTCCCATTGGCCATCGCAGCCAGGAGAGATGCTTACGTTCAAGGCATCTGCACATGGTTTCAGACCAATGGCGCGTGTTGGCAGGAGATGTGCAACACTGGCACTACCCGTCAGCGGTGCCCAAGGTGTGGAAACCCCAGATGGCCTTGCCGCTCCGGCCACTCGACCACCACCCACGCCTCTGGAACAGAAGTTCCAAGACTCGTTCACCATGAGCCAAGGTGTGTCACGAGCCAAAAGGCTATCGCCCCTCCAGCCACCCATCTGGGCATGATCAGGCAATGTGCATGGTTTCGTGCACCAAAACCATAGGGCATGACCACGATCGTAATGCCAGGCCACACAGAGCATACCAATCAATCACCAGCTCTGGTAGTGTGGTTACATGCAAAGTCTTGTATTGCACTGATATTTTTTCCACCGCCAAATCTGGTGTTGTGCTTTTGTTGCTGGCACAGTCTATGTCAGCGAGCGCCCAGCCCCCATCCCCCTGAGCGAACATGAACGCCGCAGAACTGTGCGGGATTTGGAAGAAATCTGCAGCGTGAGTGACCTCGCTGCCCTAACAGCTGGACTATTTTCAGTGAAGCTGTCCTGGAGCTCCAACGGATGCCATGACTAGGTGCTCCCACGCAAGAAGTAGAAGTGCTAATCAAGTTCTGTTAGACACAGTAGTATCACACAACAATGACGTTGTTTATGCCATGACGGTTGAGAAGTAAAACAATTTGAAGTGATGACGTTGGTAACAGCTCACCACACAGCCAAGCCTCTTGGGTGTTGCCCTTCGGTTATGACATGCCTGGTGCCTAGGCACAACTTGTCCCAATGATAATCACGCTGTCCCCCGCACAGAACCATCCTTCGGGCACCAGGCTTAGCAGACGCAGTCTTGCACACTTGCCTGTGGCCATGACGTGCTGCACAGGCTGGCAAGAAGCGGGGCGTGTCCAAGGAGCTGATCACCGCGAATATGGAACAGATCAACGCGTTGGTGCCAGGGGTGGTCAACTTGCACAAGGCCAAGGCGGCTGACTGGGTAGGCAGGGACCATGCAGGTTTTAGCCCCTGGCTGCACCTTGTGTCCTGTGCGGCGCTATGCCAGCCCACTGCGGTATACAGCAACAACACTATTTTCACACATGTTGCTGCTTGCACGGTCAACCTTTGTTCTGACAAGGCATTCGACCAAGTCCAGGAAGAATTTTGGCGTTGCGAAGGATTTGTGCAGTGGCTGCACAGCCTGGGTGTTTGTCAATGTCTTAGTTCACACGTGCCTCTTCCTGACCTATTGTGAACTTCACTGGTCCCGGGTGCTGGTCGTTCATAATGGCAAACCTGCATTACCCAGGCCTGGCGCAGGGAGCCTTGGGTCGCCAGCTGTCCGTGGCAGCATGGGCCTGCTCAATGTGTTTGTGTCATGCTGTGCTGTGAGGACACGTTGTAATCGCCATTTGTGATTCACATCAGGCATTGCCTGCAGTGTTAAATCGCAAAAACCATGCCTCTGGTCTTGCTGCTGCAGCTGCTGATTTTAATGGATGTGAATGAGTTCATGGCCAAGCTCATCCTGCTTAAGGAGCTGTTCCCAACAGGTGAGGGGCGGGCTGAGTGCATATACTGCATATGCTGGCTTGTTGTCGTGAGGGACTGGCTTGTTTTCGGAGGGACTGGCTGAGTCTGTCAGTGACTGGCTGACTGAACCGTGCAGCCCTGGTCAGGTCTCCTGACATGCACCCTTGCCGTCTGTCCTGTGGCCGCAGCCAACCTCCAGAAGGTGCTCTCCGCTCAGCCCAAGCTGCTGCTCAAGACGCAGGAACAGCTCAGAGCGGACGGGAAGAAGGTAGTGCATGCCAGCCTGTCACGGCCTGACAGCCTTGACTTCCTGCTTTGAACGCCTACTATGTACCAGGGCGTTGTATCTGACACTATCTTTAGTGTCGTGCATGGGCTGCAGCGCAGATGGTATTGGAGGTCTGCTGCTTTCCACAGGTTGCATCTACCACTTGATCCAACGTCAGCACAGAAGTCTGCAGCAGTCGTGGGTGGATGTCTTGCATGCCTTGTGTGCTTGCTCAGGTGCGCTCCATGTTGGCGGCAGCGCCAGACCCGGATGCCATCATTGAGGCCGTGCCGGTAAGCAGCAGCCAACTTATCACGAGAGCTTACTTACAGGCATGGAAGGCACATCCAAGCCAAAGGGCACGTGTTCGGGCTGCATCGTTCTGCTCAGCAGCAGCATCAGAAACGATACAGATGTAAACAGGCACTCACTCACTCACTCACGTGATGAGCACATACTGGGAGACCTGAGCGCGACATCTAGGCCAACGATGTTATGCTGTTGTTTGTGTGGTGGGCATGTCAGGGCTCCATGCACCAGGGTCCAATGGCTTCCATGGTTCAGTGGCTCGATACCTCTGCCTAGATAGAAAGATTGTTTTGTCATGCCGCGCCCTTAATTGATGCTGCCTGGCGCATATAACCTCAGGACCTGATGAGCCCCGTCACCCTCTCGCGCTCCATGGCCTATCTACAAGGGTACTTCAAGGGTGAGTGGCAACATGGGGCCATGAGGTGCCAAACGCATGTCTTCACTCGTAAGAGTGCGCTTACTCGAACGAGCAGCCGGCTGCTAGCAAGCAACTTGCCGTGCATGCCCGGTGCTCCATGCACCATGGTCATGCCTGCTCTACGGCAGCGGTGTTCAACCCCATGTCAGCTGGGATTCACAGTGGTGCTTTTCAAGTACGGCCTTTCAGCCATGCCCTGCTCTCCATGTGTGAGCTGCGCCTCAGGCGCCTCCCCTCTCCTCCCTGCAACACGGTCGCTGCGTCCACAGGGGGACTTGATTGCATCTGAAGACAGACATATCTACATGTTATTTTGCTGAGTGCATTTAAATTCAGCATGTGGGGAGCCGTAAGGGGCCGGCCAGAACCGTCGTCCCAGAACCGGCAAACTTCTTTTTCCTCTGCCAGTTGAGTTGCCCTCGCCCACAGAGGCGATTGCACACTTGCTTACTGTGTGCATATCTCCGCCGAGAAAGCTGAATTGTGTTGGTCTTGCAACATGTAGGGTGCGACCCCATTGAGATGTTGGTCAAGAACCCCACCGTGCTGCTCAACATGGGAGAGGCAAACGTGGAAGGTGCGCGGGGATGGTGATGTGAGAGTGTGTGGGTTGTGCAGGCCAAAAACAGTGCCAGGTGGGTGCGGCAGGGTGGTCAGGCTAATTTCTGGCACATAATAGAGCATTCAATGAATGCATAAATATCGTCAAGGAAACAACCTGTCAATGCTCGATGATCCGATCGGCACAAAGTCGTGGCAAGCTCACAATGGCGAATTTTCGTTTTGTGCCTGGCAGTACTGACTGGACGTTTTACCACCTGCCGAATGCACCTAAACAAGTCGCACCCATTTGTTGGTGCTTCGTAGACTCTGCCGATTATGGAGAAAGTACTCTTGATTGGCAATGATACGGCACTTGGTGGGTACGCCCACACTAGCTAAGCATGTGTCATACGACCAACTCGGCAAGTTAGGCAGGGCAAGGGCCCGTGCAAGACTGGCCTAGGCGATCATATGACGAGTGGGTTGGATCATGTTTGGATCACTCTTGTCTAGAGGAGGACAGGGTGTCGTGTCGTGTCAAGTTGGGGGCCTTGCGCGATGCCCCTGACATGACTGGGCAAGACTTGCTCGGCGTGGATCTGTGCTTGCGCGCAGACAGTCCCGAGCAGGGCGATTTGCTAGTGTGACTGGCCATGCACAGGCATGGTGCGTGGGTGTCAACACGTGCAAACACATCGTTGGCCTGTGGCTACAGTCAACGTCCGGAAATTAGGCAGGCTCAGTTGGCCTGGGTGGGAAACTTAAGCTGGGGAACCCCTACAGCGCATGAAGTGTTGCGACCATGAAGTGGGCTACACCTCTCGTGCTCTCATACATGAGGTCGGCCATGCCTTGTAGACAGCTCATGAAGTGACTGAGGCAAAAGCGTACTGAACTCGACCCGGACATGAAACTCTGCCACTGACAGATGGCACACTTCAAACTAAAGTTGTGTGTGCTCCGTCACAACCCAGGCTGTGGCTTGTTCTCTGTGGGCCACATGTAACCAGCCCTGGAAGTGTTAGGGCGCACACATGTCTAGAAAGCCACACTCTACCTTGCCTCGCACGCATGCAGAATGTCCTGAATACGATTGGACGAGTACCTAGAGCATGCCAACAGAATCGACCGCCCTCGGCCCGCAGCCTGGTTAGAGATTGTGGAATTTGCGGGCTGACAACTCCGCACAGCTGGCAAACAACTCTAACGCGACGATGCCACGTTGGGCTCAGACGCCAACACACGCACACCCAAGGGTGCAGTCGGCCTGCCAAGTTGATGTAGCCGCAACTACACCAAGTCAGCATGAAGGGGCACCTCCCTGGAAAGAAGCAACCCTTAAGAAAGATAAGAGCATGCCAATCATGCTGCAACTTGACAAGGGGCAAAGTGCCCAGGTACATGAGCAGACGATGGATTTGTGCATGCACGCAGACAGTCCCAAGCAGGACGTTCTGCTAGTGTGACTGGCCATGCACAGGCATCTTTGCGTGGGTGTCAATGCATGCAAACCTCTGGTTGGCCCGTGGCCACAATCCAACGTCCAGAGACTAGAAAAGCCCTCCCTCACAGGATGGGCAATTCAATGCGTGATCTACTTGTAACCTTCAGCTCATGAAATTTTGTGACCACAATATGATAGCACATTACCATAGATAGCACATTACCATAGGCTGGACCTTGTTGTTATTAACATAGTTGTTGTGGCCATAGGATTTCATGACAGAATGGGCTGCATTTGTTGCTTTGCTTTGAGGTTGACCGTGCCTTGTACAAAGCTTATTCAGAGGAAACTTACAGTCTGAAGTCTGAAGTTGAATTAGAATGCTGAGGCGTATGATCTGGACACGAGGTTGTGCCAAACACTGACAGACGGCGGCACGTTTTGGACTGAAACTTGACGTCTGCTCCGTCACAACCCAGGCTCCGTCACAACCCAGGCACTTGTGTGGGCGCCGTGTAACCCGCCCTTGAACTGCTAGGTGCCCACACACACGTCTAGAGAGCCACACTCTGATCTGCCACGCACGCATGCAGAATCCCCTGAATACTTTTGGACGAGTAATTCTCTGTGATTGGGAATGGTGGGTGCAAAAGACCCCATGTGCCATGGCATGCAACACGTGGGCAGGACAGAAAAGCTACTGCAGGCTAACTATACTGATAAAAGCGATTGACACTCACATGGGCTGACGCCCAGATGACATTACTCAACTAATGTTCAACCACTCGGAAGTTGACTAAGCATGCCATGTTGAGGGCAAGACCCCGTTGCCAAGGTCTTTGGCTTCCAACACGATGCACAAGCACGGCATGTAATCCACCATTGTCAAGGTCCCTGGCTGCTCGCTATCCCCTTGTACTCTTGCCTTCGGCTGGTAGCTCATGCTTATGTGAAGGGACAGCTAGACCACCAACTTGTCCACAAGGATGCATGATAACATCCTCGACATGTAAAGGGAAATTCCATCTTGTCAGCGGATGTTCGTTGCCACTGTGGTGGCCACCCCGCTTACTTACCTTCTAAGCTCATGCATGGCAAGCAGCACCCCACCCTGTCCTGCATACATGCAGACAGCGCCGAGTATGCAGAGGCTGCAGGCGGGGATTCCCAGTGATGGGGAATGGTGGGTGCCAAACTACTCCTACGGCATGATACTCATAGGCAGGCCAGCAAAGCAAAAAATTACAAGTTTGCCAGTTCTGGGACAATCCCTGTCAGCTGAGCGACTTGTTCAGTGGTGATGTTGTTAAGTGGTGCTTGTTGTGGCACCCTCTACCAACTCGTTTGGGCCCAGCATTTCTTGTCAGAATGTGGTTGTCCTGCTTGCATGCAGATAGCGCAGAGTATGGCGAGCTATCAACCAAGGACTAGGATTGGTCCCGTCATAGGTCTCTCACTAAGCTGACTGCCAAGCAAAGTGACAAAGTGGACGGATGGCGTGTTGTCAGAGCCAGTTGATGCAGTCAAGATGTGTGCGTCACTGCCGGCTGGACCCACTGCATTATAGGCTCTGGGCGGTCGGGAAGAGGCGCCAACAATGGCCATGGTCAATGGCATTTGAACGGTTTTGGTTTGTTGCCTTGGGTAGAGGTAGAGGATGTGGTGCACTCTGATCACCAACAGCAGCTGGTCAGCAGCAGCTCAGAAGCGCCCAGACAAGGCTCAACTGGCAACCATTTGCGTTAGCTGGGGCGCATCTGGGCCTGCCTGTGCCAGGCGAATGACTGTTCTGTGTTCGCATCACCCTGTGCTGTCAGGAGTTCCGGTAGCATTTGGCAGACAATGCTTATCCATGTATGTATCTGTCCTGCTCTCGAACACTGGTACTAGGACACCAGTTTGCGAGCATGGGTGAGCCTGTGGCCGGCAGGTCCACCAATGCATGATACATGGGGCAATGCAGCAGGACAAGGTCGCAATGTTAGATTGCATTAGCCACAACCCCGGCTGCCACCAACAGGGCAAATGCCAACAGTAGTAAATATCAATTGGGGCAACAATAGTGCGCCACGTACAATTGCATGTTGAGCTCGTGCTTTGACTAAGAAGATCATTCTGACATGTTTTGTGTTGCTTTTTCATAACCAATTCTGAGCCCAGGTGATTCCACACTCTCATGTAGATGGTCATTGCTGCTAAAGTTTGTCCTGCTTTTGCTTGTGAAGATTCGTCTTTCCCTGTTGTTGCTTGGTCAGGTGTTTACATATGACTGTGAGCTGTTCTCGAATGCTGACGTGAGTTGAAGGTTGGGCCAGCTGAGGCTGAGGAACAGTCATTTTTCCTTTGATCAGTCATTTTTGGCCCTTCTCTGCTGCTGAGTTGGTTTTTGCTGCTATTTAGTGTAATCACACTTCGGAATGTGACGACCATTTCAACGTTCATTGTATTCCTATCACGGTGTAATTGGAAAGGTTATTCACGTGCACTGAGGTGATGTGCGCATCCAAACGGAGCAATGACCATGCTGCAAAACGAGGCGAGTGGAAGCCTTGAGTCAAAGCGGATAATGCCAAAACAGGGTGCAGGGTGCCAAAAACTCAACAGGGATTGTGTTGATCGTTTTGTACCACACTTATTACATCAGGGGACTTCCGACTAAAACAACTTTATCATACCAACTTATCACACCAGCTTTCAACCGAAGTAGTATGAACTTCAGAACCAATGGCCTGGCACAGGAACCAAATAAACGTTCTGCTTCGCGTGTAGATCTCAGCTAACCCAGTGGACGGGCAGGGCAGTGCCTGGGCAGCAGCTCATCCCTGACATGCGGATGAAACTTGCCATAGGCACGCCTGACGTCGCACATGGCATAACAGCGCTTCCATGCCCGTATCGGAGGTTGAACCGACGTATACTGGTCTTTGCAGCATCTAGAAGACTACCCTCCAGGTTTGTGCCCTGTAGGGTCTTGTAGGGTCCAGGACAGAAATGGTGCCTTGCTCAGTAAAACACACGCCCAATGCTCCCTTCAGGCCTGACACAAAAGCAGTAAAGAGCAAGCAGGGAGGAGCAAGGACCACAGGTTCCAAGGATGCAAGGCAGGTTCAGAGACAAAAGCAGGCCACCACTGCGACGAAGAGAGTGGGTGCTTTCGCGGAACAGCGCCTGGCGAAGCTGCAGATGAACGAGGAGGAGCTGGAGGTCAAGATCGCGGCAATGCGCCCATTCATCGAGTCCGTTCGAGAGGCCATGGATGCCGGACCGGAACCCGGTCAGTAATTTGAACCTAGGGTTTGGTCCGGTCGGACAGATCAGTGTGCAGATTTTCTGACATGGAATGCTCTCCTTTTGATTGATGACAGAATCAGGGCCCAGTGGGAGAGGCAGGGGCGCCAAGCGGGGCGCCATCAAAAATCTGCTGGAAAAGCACACCGAGGTGAGGTGAGGTGGGCCAATGGTGATCACACAATGGTGCCCTGGGCGAGCTTGACATGGTTGCATGTGATCTAAGGTCCACACAATGACGTCTTTGGCAAGCTTGACATGAGATAACGTCAAATGCGCCAATGTTGCGCACATATTGGCGTCAATTAGGTGGCTGGCACAGAACTCTTTCTTTACTGAGCCATGAATAATTACACTCAGGAGAAGGCGCTAATAGGGCTTAAACAAGTCCGTAAGCCATTCAAATTCATTCATGCTAAGCAAAAGGCTTTTGCAATGCCGAATCAGTATGTCAGTGAGGCCCTGGGGCTGATGTGATTGAGGTGGTGGGCCCAGGCCATAGCATTCATGCACTGCGCACAAGGAGACCAGCCTGCCTTGGTACTTTGATTTGCATGTTCAAACGCTTGAAATATTCAGGCTGGGTCTTGCGCTCCACCCCTCCCATGGGCTCATTTGCTGTGATGTTATGAGTCTGGCTTGCCCGTACCTGTCCTCACACGCCCAGGTGTTTGGCTTGGCACTTGACCTGGAGCTTCAAGAGGAGTGGCAGGAGAGTGAGGACCGCCTGAGGTCATGGAGCAGGTAGGGGCATACACACACACGTGTGGCAAGAGGTTGAACTGGTGAAGCAAAGCTTACCTGCTCTTGCACGTCAAGCTGAAGCCATTCAACTGTGCTTATGGACGAGCTTACAGCTGACGACCTTTAAATAAGACGGTCAAACTCTGGCCAGTCGCACGTTTGGTCACATCTATTGCCTCCTGAACACTGTTACCGCAATCGCATGGAAACTTCACCTTGATCTCAGCCACGGCCTCATGACCCACGCCAGCTGCCTCATACCATCCACCTGCCCCAACCCATCTGCTCTCCCAACTCCTCGTCGCCACCCAGTCAACGGCTACTCAACCCAGCCGACCTGTCTGCTGTTTCCTTTGCTCAGACACTCAAGTCAGCCAGCGTGTTTGCTTGCTTACCTGTACAGGTCGCGCCTTGAGGGCGAGGGCCTTGCCCTGTTCGGCCTGACCGCTGCGCTGGACCACACCCTGTTCAAGGACTCCATCATCAAGATGTACGTGCCGGCGCTGCCACTGCCATTCCACCAGCTGTCGCAGGTGCGCTGTGGGCCCAGACGTGAACAATGAGCACACGGGGTATGGTCAGATGCAAGATACACTAACCACAAAACACCCAGTTGTGAATGTGCGACCGCCGCTACAGATTTTGGTTACGATAGCCAAGCCCAGCTTCGGGCATAGCCAATCTGCTGCCCTGCCCTGTCCTACAAACCGCATGAACCGATCGCTGGCTGCCACCTTGCACGCACAGCCACCTCTCCCTGATGCTCTCACTACCTTAACTGATCCCACCTGCTCCGCTGTTGCCCTGCTCCGTCCCATGTCCGCAGGGCGACATTGTGTTGCTGAGCCGCATATCGCGAGCGGGCGCCTCCCCTGCTGATGACCCCGCTGCGCTGGAGGGTGAGCGAGCGTCTGTTACAACTGCCAGAGAAGAACAGTAAGAAGACCATAAAAGAATGAAAGAAATTCAAACAATAAAAACAATTACACTTGATTGTTATCATCATCATCATTACATGGCTTTTCATGGTTCAACCCACGGTGCTGCAGCTAGACACAATAATTGTTATGGTAAGATGCAATTTGTATCGTCCGACTAGTCGAATAGAAGATGGCGCAAGGACTCCATACATGACATCATCGTACTCGCATTGCAAAGAACTGCTGGTGCAAAGAACTGCTGGTGCAAAGAACTGCTGGTGCAAAGGACTGGTCCACCAAGGACTGGTCCCCGTCATCACCTGCATGTGACCCCAGGCGTGATGTTGGACTACAGCACGCGCTGGCTGAGGGTGGCTGTGCCCGTGGCGGCAGCGGGGGCCGTGCGGGGACCGGGCTGGCGACTGGACCTGTGAGTGCGGGACTGTGGGAGCAACAGGCACATGTTCAGTTCGTGCAGGAGTATGCGGTGGGCGCGGCCAGGTAAATATCCTCGTTAGTGGGGCCGTTAGTTATATATGCACACTCCGTGCAGGCAGGGCAGACGAGGGGAAGTGCGCCCTGGATGCAGGATTGTGCCTTCGCTAGCGGGACCGTAAAAGGCCGGCCTCTTGAATTCCAGTCTACACGATGTTGATGCTTCTGAGCAGAGGTTCACTGGACAGAGGTGCACTTGCGGCTGTTGGACATGTTCACGCGTTCGCCATAGAACCACTGGGAGCTGGATGTGCATGCTCCACAGCGGTCGGGCCAGTAAGGGGCTTTCAAGAGTGGAACATCATGGCATATCTCAAAACACGCTACATGTTTTTCGTCGTGTGGCTTGACGACAACGCTCAGCAGCACACCCTTCTAGCTTGAAGTCCTTCCTGGTGTTGTTGACAATGCCCGGCATGGTGCTACCAGTTTTGCTGTTTCATCGCTCCCAGGTACGCCAACGCTGTCTCTTACGAGCGGTGTGTGGCCGCTGTGTCCCGCTTCGCGCTGGGGTCGCATGACGGGAGCGAGGGGGCGGGCGGGGCCGCGGGCGCGGCTAGCGCACAGGAC
Source organism: Chloromonas sp. AAM2 (assembly GCA_004335635.1). NCBI lineage: Eukaryota > Viridiplantae > Chlorophyta > Chlorophyceae > Chlamydomonadales > Chlamydomonadaceae > Chloromonas > Chloromonas sp. AAM2. The sequence goes on from QAXH01005903.1 coordinate 43,011, forward strand.
GTGTGGCGCGTGCTCACTGGCTCACTGCCCGCAGGTGGGGTGTCCTATTTCCCGAATAGCCCCTCATTTGTACCGAACCTTGATGTTGGTGGAGTTTAATCTAATACGATACAGAGCAAGTTCAGTTTTATGTAGTTCCTTTGAAGCTACAGGGTTAGCCCGCCGGTAGGTTGAAAGGGCAGCAGGCATGAGGCATTGTGTGGTGTTGATGGGCTTTGGGGTGGATGGTGGTAAAGGCTTGTTGGGGGTTGAGCAGCAGGCATGGGCCAGTGGGGGACCAGGTAGACCAGGAGGTTGACAGCGTTGTTGTGCAGTGGCTGTATGACTAGGCTGGGGACGGAATAGTGGTTGTGCATGGCTTGCCACAGTTATGTCCGCCTTGGTTTGGCAAAACAGGCAGAGCCGCACTTGCATGTGCAAGCAGTTGGGCAAACGGTAAGCCGCATAAATGGTTTTCATGCCCTTTTCCCTGCTCGCATCCCCACCAGCCCACCTACGTGTTCCGGCTGCAGTTGAGGGTGCAGCTGAAGCGCTGGCCAGCTCTGCACCGAGTTGGGCCCGGGGCAAGGATGGGCCGGAGCGGCTGCGTGCCGCACGCAAAGCAGCCGCACAGCTCGTAGCCGGCATCATGACAGGGCCTGCTGCCAATGCTGCCACAACAATCACCAACAGTGATAGTGCTGATGCCTCAGCCATCAAGGGTGGAGGTGGGGCGTCAGGCGCTGAATTGAATGCCAGCCAGGCGTCTGCGGTGCATGCCGCGCTGGGCCGCAGCCTGACGCTGTGGCAGGGGCCGCCGGGCACAGGAAAGACACGCACACTGCTAAGGTAAGTAGAGGGGCCAGGTCATGCTGGCCAGAGATGCGTGAACAGGGAATGCTGGGCGATACAGGGCCCCCCAGGCGGCAGTGTTCATCCTCCCGCTTTTGCACGTATCCGCTGTTCAAGACTTCTGTTTGTGACTTTGTTTGTGACAACGGATCACCTGCGGATTGCAGGTTCATCAAGGCTGCTCTTGCCGGCATTCCCTCAGGCCGCCAGGTCAGTGCAACAGAGTGGCTGGTGGCGGTGACTGTGGAAGGGCTGCCAAGGATACATGGATACATGGATAGTGAACGTATAGGCGCCTCAGTGTCCATGTGGTGTGCAGAGCAGTGTCCATGTGGTGTGCAGAGCAGTGTCCATGTGGTGTGCAGAGCAACGGAGGCAGGATTGGAGGGTCCCAGGGAGCCACTCAGTGCCCGCAGGACAAGTGTGTGGTGCATGGTAGAGGAAGCACACGTTGTGACTGTGTGCCGCGAGTCGCCTGTGCTGCAGCAGCTGACCTCTGGCCAATGTGCTTCAGGTGCTTGCCACTGCTGCCAGTAACGTGGCTGTGGACAATCTGGTGGTGGGGCTGCTGCAGCTGCGGGTCAGTGTTGTGCGACTGGGGCAGCCGGCCAAGGTAAGTTATTTTACTTGCATACAGACATACATATACACAGGCGCCAGAGGGGCCACTGACATTACCTGTGTAGAGGCGGCGCAGGCCTGGCGGGGCGGGTGATGCGGGCTGCTTGCTGATGGGCGCTGATGCCAGCGCTTTGCCAGGCAGGCAGGCAGGCTCATACAGTCAGTCGTGATGATCACTATTGCACGGCACTTTGCTCACTGAGGTGTCGCTTGGCGCTGATGCCGGTCAAGGTGGGTATCAGGAGGTCCAGTTGCCATTCACACTGCTCTTTCAACCACTCTGACTGAGGCAGCCTTAACCTTGAGCTGTTGCACCATTGACTGCTCAGTTCTCACGCTTCGCAACAGGAGATTGAGAGCAGGCATCATACGTAACTTTCGATTTAAGGGATCCCGCGCACCCTGTCAGAACATTGCTCTGTAGCGCACAGCTATCCTCATCCCAGCTGCACCTTAGGGCTGTTGTTTGTGGTGTTTGCCTGCAGGTTTCCCCCGCCCTGCGGTCGTGTACGTTGGAGGCGTGCGTGTCCCGCACCCCCAGGGGGCAGCAGGCGGCGGGGCTCAGGCGGCAGGCGGTGGGGCTGCCCGGCAGCGAGGTGTGGGGACTCATCCAGCAGGTACGAGCAAACACCTCTCCGGCCCCGCCAACCATGCAGTTCAAACCAACCTCCCCTCCACCTCCACACAAACCGCCCCACGAGTGTGCACAACAGACAGTCACCTGCTCTGGCTAGTGTGCATGGAGTTTTTATCAACTTCCTGTTTTGTGTCTATCACGCACTCGCTTGCTGGCTTACCGCACACAGACGAACTGTTTTCACCACACAGCTCCCTTGTATCCGTGCACTTGTTTTTGCCCAGGCGTTGGAGTTGGAGGAGTCTGCAGCGCAGGAGGTGCTGTCGGGCTGCCAGGTGGTGGCAGCGACATGCATTGCGGCGGGAGATCCCAGGCTGGTCATGCAGGTGACACGGAGCACGGGATTTGAGCTACGCCATGAACACATTACACATCAAGGGGTGTAAGAACGTTGTAACAGCCGCACCACCCACTGCTGTCGGTGTCTGGCCTGCATGCAGCAACGTGCTTGTGACTTTGGTTTGGATCCATGCCTCCTGCAGGTCACCAATTGGGTGATGCGTTGCAGTGAGCAGTCCCCGGGCGTGATTCTGTATGTACAGGACACCTAGTCTGGCACTCCCTGGCATTTGCAAGTGCCCAAAGCTCTGTGATTGTTTGTGCATGTGCTCCAGGGCCGCAGCTTCCCTTTAATGGTGCTGGATGAGGCCACGCAGGCCACTGAACCCGCGGCGCTGGTGGCGGTCATGGCCAGGGTGAGCAGGGGCTGGTGGCGGTCATGGCCAGGGTGAGCAGGGGCTGGTGAAGACGATGCAAGGCACAGGGAGGGACAGAATGTCAATGGAAAGCAGGTGTGGGCTGCTGACGAGCTCTGGATCAGAAGGTCGCGCCATGGCGAAACAGGTTTCAGGCCCTGCATGTCAGATGCTTCCACCAGTGCATCAGGAGGAGAGGGGAGCCGGTGGGAGGGGGGCGCAAGTCATGGCAATAGGGATTGATTCAGGGCCCGGGTGAGAGGGGCCCGCTGAGGGCGAAGCAACGTTTGGGGAGCAGGGATAGCAACGTCAGCTATCAACAAGCGGAGGCAGGCGCTGTGGTCTGTGCAAGATTGGGTGCATGGCGCTGGCTGCATCAACAGAATTTGCAATCGTGTGCTAGGCACTGTGAATCAGATTTCAGCTCCGCGTGTTTGCTGCCCCACCACGACATCAGACTGTCTCATCCTTGCAACAACGTGCAAGGTCAGGTTTTGCCTGTCTGTTGTGTTTCCGCCCATGCCATCCTGTGTGTTGTGTGGGGCTGCCGGTGCGTGCTGTGATCGCCATCATTACATGGGTTGTCGCGGTTCAAATCTCGTTACTGCAGCTGGGCACACAACCCCTCCCTAAAAGTACTTGCTCTGACACGTGTCGTCTTTCTTTGTGTGACTCATCATCATCATTACATAGCTTCTCATGGTTCAACCCACGGTACCGCAGGACCAACCAGCTGGAACAGGGGCGTGCCAAGCCCCTTTGTGTGACTGAGTCTCTGTTTTTCATGTGCTGTGTCTATTGTACGCCCCAGACGGAGTCCCTTGTGCTTGTGGGCGACCCACAGCAGCTGCCCCCGACCGTCAAGTCGCGTGCGGCCGAGCGGCTGGGGCTTGGCACGCCCCTGTTCCAGCGCCTACAGGCTCAGGGGCTGCAGCCCATGCTACTGGACACGCAGTATAGGTAAGAGTTAAGACCCAGGTAAGAGTTGAGTCATGCAGTACAGGTAAGAGTTACGACACGAAGTACAGGTAAGAGTTTAGACATGCAGTGCAGGTGAGAGTTAGAACATGCAGGCAATCATGGAGCATGGGCTGCCTGCTGCCCATCATGTGTGATTGCGTTTGGCCAACATGTGTGATGCCGCCCCTGGCGCCGACCTGCAATCATTATGCTCTGCTTATGCCATGAGACGTGACAGCTAACACTCATGCCTCACTGCTGTAATGATGGTGTTGTAGGTTGAATGCCTACGTGACAGTGAGTGATGATGGCCTGCAACACTATTTGATGCCATGTAGTGATGATGATGATGATGATGATGATGATGCTGATGATGATGATGATGCGTGTGTGTGTGTGCGGCAGCCCACCAGGGCTCACCACGCCTCTTCATCCTTTGCCCTCCAAGTGCACCCGGAGGAGTGGTATGCCCTGCTGCTGTCACGCCATGCAGGATGCACCCCTCCATCTGCGACTTCCCCTCGGGCGCCTTCTATCAGGGCAGACTGCGCTCGCACCCCACACCCGCAGACCGCCCCGCGCCCATGGGCTTTCCTTGGCCTGTGACGCAAGTGAGCGACAGCAAGGGCTGGGCTCCATTGATGGCCACATCGAGTGCACCTACCCACTTCTGTGGCACATGTCCAGTTGCACATCTGACACCACAACTGACACCTACAATCTTACCTGTTTACATCGGCCTGGATGCGAGTTTAGACACAAGGGCTGTGGACTGCTGGTGCAAAGCCCAATCACTTGGATTTGAATCCACGTTTGTGACGTGTGCCGTCAGGTGTTGCTAGCATGTGGTCTGCTTGCCCTCCAGGTTCCAGTGTGCTTTGTGCCCGTGCGGGGCGGGGGCGAGCAGCGCACCAGCAGCGGGGTGCGGGAGGAACAGGAGGAGGGCGGGGCGGCGAGCGGCGGCATGGGCGCCTTCTCCCTATTCAACGCAGCTGAGGCCGCACAGGTAGACAAATCCCAGGGTGTGGTGGGGATGGGGCCCGGTGCTCTTGTGCCTTCTGCAGGATGCGTATGCAGGAACATGCAGGAATATGCAGGAATATGCACGGATGGTTTGGACCTGTGCACCTTGTGCGTGGACAGGTGCTAGCTTGTGGTCAGGATGCAACAGTTGTGCAGCCAATTAAGTGCTGTCTTCAGGCACGCAGAACACACCTGTTCAGCATGGCCAGCCTTAGTTGAGTTCTGAGTTGAAGGTCGACGGTGCTGCAACGTTTGCCTGTGGCATAAGATGGTCTGAAGTAGTGACCAGCTGCTCTGGTATGCCATGGCTGATGTGGCTATGGTCTGCGCAATCCAACGCTTACTGGCCAGTCAGGCCCACTGTGTGGCACACACACATGGGCCTGCTGTCCGGCACACACACATGGGCCCGCTGTCCGGCACACACACATGGGCCCGCTGTCCGGCACACACACATGGGCCCGCTGTCCGGCACACACACATGGGCCCGCTGTCCGGCACCCA
>QAXH01005903.1:48773-63231 GCA_004335635.1 Chloromonas sp. AAM2
CACACATGGGCCCGCTGTCCGGCACACACACATGGGCCCGCTGTCCGGCACACACACATGGGCCTGCTGTCTGACGTATCCGCATCAAGCCAGACGGGGCTCCACCGAGCATCCCTGTTAACACGGGTGTATTGCATCCGTGGTGTCTGAGGTGTTAATTGCTGCAAGCTGTGGTGCGTGGTGCAGGTGCTCGCTGCCGTTGAGCGGCTGTTAGATGGTGGTTCCCTGGCTGGGGGGGCCGCGGATATCGGTGTCATCACACCCTACAACGGGCAGGTGTGCGGGGAATGGCCAGGGCGCAACTGTTCAGTGACTGTTGTTTTGATGTCTTTCTGAGTCCTCATCTCCATGGCACCTACCGGTATTGCACGCTGCAGACTGCTTAGGTTGGTTCAGAAGACATTCGTATCTCATACTTGTGTAGGGTGTGGAACGTGTTTGGTGCATGCCATAACGGGCTCATGCCCATCAACGGTGCGTTTATATCCTGCCGCCAAACTGGGTTGGGTTGACGTGTGGCAGGTGCAGATGCATGTCTGCAGGTCGGCAGGAGTAGCCTAGGGTGTAAAACTTGGGCCAGTGGTTGGGGGAGGCTCAGAAGGCTTCCTTTTAGCAGGCAACCATGCAATCATACCCATGCATGTCACACGCACATGCACCCATGCCATGCACCTCTATGCACGCTCAACCTCTTCATCTCACAAACCTACCATACGGGACTGATCTACGTCCCTTGCAATTGCCCTTGCATGCTACAAACAAGCCTACCGTTCCCGACCATGGCCTGCCTTGATGTGACAGCTGCCACACCCACGATGTGATCAACTGGCCATACCCATGTACCTCAGGTGACTTAAGCCCTGCCGGGCCAACCTACAGCTCTTGCATGTTGTCTCTTGCATTACCATGCAACACAAGCCTTATGTGCCTGACCGGGAGCCCTGCCTTGATCTTATGCCTGCCACCGCCTCATGCCCCAGGTACGGCACCTCCAGCGGATGGTCCAGCGGCTCAGCACCAGCTGGGACCCATCCCGCTCGGGGAGGGCTGCAGCAGGCGGGGGAGCGGGCAGGCGTGGGGAGCAGCCCGCACAGTCCCTCCGCTCGCTCAACAGCGGCCGAGGCCGAGCAGGGCAGGAGGGGGAGCACGAGGTGGAGGGCTGGGGCCCGGGGCCCTTGAGGCAGCTGGAGATCAAGTCAGTGGATGGATTCCAGGTGTGAGCATGCGTGGGGATGCACCAATGCCAAGGCATGCCTGGCTGCAGCCAAGTCGCATCACATTGAAGGCACTACAATAAACGCTGTTTGGTGATGTGACAAGTTTATACTGAGGCCGACAGATGCTCAATGTCAAGGTGCATGCCAGGGAGACATGGAGTTTGCCATGGCTCCCATGCTCGTGCCATCCTTCCATGACGCGTGACACGCCCACCGCAGGTCACATATGCGTGCATGCGCTTGGCCGCAGGGTCGCGAGAAGGAGGTGATTGTGTTCAGTGCGGTGCGCAGCAACACCCAGGGAGCGGTGGGGTTTCTGTCGGACCACAGGTGAAGGGCACAGGGGCACGGGGGCCACTCGCTGGGCAGTGTCATTGCAATGATTACCTGCACACGCCAAGCAAAAATAACATGTCATTTCACCCCAGAATTTGCTTGGCTGCAAACCAGCAAGCCCATGCTCTTTGCGGCTGTGGTTGTAGTTGCGGCGCGTGCATACACTGCCATGTTCAACCCATCTGCAGCTGTCACCTAAACACCTAAACACCTACACAATAGGCTGCCAACTTTTCAAGGCCTTGTCACTGAACGCAATACCTGGGTGTACATATGGCTACCAGGATGGCACGTCATACAGAGCCTGCCACCTCACGCTACAGCACCCGCCAGGTCACCATAACAGATGGCTTGTCAGCGTTCACTACAAATGCTGGTCCAATGCAACATCCAACCCGCACGCGCAGCAGACACTAGTAGGCGGACTCTAATCTGGACTGACTCAATGCTCACACGTGTGTGCCCGCTGGTCCCAGGCGGTTGAACGTGGCCATCACTCGAGCAAAGCGCGGCCTGGTGGTGGTGGGAGACCCAGACACACTCAGGTCAGGCTGATTTGATGACACTTGAAACCGTGACACGTGACGGCTTGTTGGCGTCCCTTGACCAACTGGCAGCCTCTGCGGTCATAACCTGACCTACAGTGTGTGCGTTGTGATCTGCGACACTGCATGCCATCAGACGACAGCTTGTTGGATTGAAAGATGGGCAGCTTGTGTAGCTGTAACCTCACCTCAATGTTGAGAGACTCTGTTGGCCTTACTCGTGACTTGCACTGATGCCTCGCTCGTGTGCAGGCGTGACCCCACCTGGCGTGCCTGGCTGAGCTGGTCCCAGTCTCGCGGCCTGTGGCTGCAGCACCCGCTGGTGCCCTTCACACCAGCCACCCCTGCAGCACGCACGCTGCAGACGGCCGCTGTGCCAACAGGGGCCCTGGCCAGGCGACGATGATGGCCAACTTGCATGCTCTAGCATGCACTGTTGGCAGCCAGTACCGAGAAAATCTCGCTAGTCTCGACTTCAGCACGGTCTGGAAGAGTTCTCACGGTTTTATGGATTGTAGTTGTATGGCAGCCTCCTTGATGGTTGTCAGCCTCCTAGCGCCGTATTGTTTCGCACCTGCATGCCCAGAGCGACACCGAGCGCGCTTGTGAGGTCAGCAGAGGATTGAATGCAGTGGCTCCCAAAGGGCATTCGGCAACGCCATTGTTTGCAATTTGATTCCGTCCTGGCTGGCACAAGTCTGGGCACCTTTGTTTGGGGGTCGATTTAGACAGTGAAACTATTCTTATAATCGGAATGGGAGGTCATAGATGGGTTGGGAGAGCATAGATCTTTGCACCGTGCATGTGTATAGGTATCCATCTTTACAACACATATTCATCAATCCAGTATCCCACCTACTGCTGTATGACTTCCACACGTCAGCGAACCCAGGACTTGCTGGTCCACACTTTTGCTGGCCTTGGACGTTTTTGTTGTATGTGCATCGCACTACCACTCAGGCATGAGGACAGTGAGTGGTTACAAGGTGGTGACCTGGCCGATATCTGCCGTGATCTTTGTCTGATGCCTTGCAATTGGTGTACCTGAGTGTGGGGCATTGGCAGCGTTTCATCTCTGATCTGTCTGAATTTGTTGTTGTTGTTTTAGCGTTGTGCGACCCCGTTGACAAGCTAGCTGTGACAGTAGTGTGTCACCACAACTGACAGGCGTGTAGAGTTGTGGCTGTGACAGCTGAGTGCATGCTGGCATTGCCGACTGAGTTGTCCTGCAAGTCACCATATCTGCCCTTGCCTCTGCCGGAAGGATGAGACAGGCAATCCTGGTTTGTCTTGAAGAAAGACAGACGATGAGAGATTGCTAGCTCAGAGGAAGAACGACAAGTGTTTGTCCAAGGACATGGCACAGAAGTTCGTCACCTCCTGCCTGCGCACAAGATTCTTATCAAACCGGGGATGCGAAAACGGTGATGCTGAAGGAGTTGGCTTGCCACTTTACCTGCAACACCAGCTACGGCCAACCAGCGACTTTCAGCTGGCAGGGCTCCGTTCAAATTATAACGTTTCGTACATCTCATGCATGAAGATCATATCTGTGTTGCAATTGGGCGCACAACCTCTACTTGTCTGAGATGCTGTTGTGGCCTCCGTGTGATGTGCAGCTGATCGGCAAGCGTCGTACGCTACCGTCATCCGATCAGTTGCCAACTGCCATCGTCCTGGTTCGCTCAGCTTCTGGTTCGGAAAGCAAAGTGATGGCTGCTGTGACTTATACCATTGAGGAAGCCCAATACGAATCTCCATCGCTGGTAAGTCCATTCTGAGCCATGTGATATGATTGGAGGGGCATTTTGATGGGAATCGCGTAGCAATCGCGGAAAGACTACACTCGTGCGTGAAATGCTGCAGGAGTGGAGGCTTTGAAACGCATCTCTGGGGCCAGCGGAGAATCGGTTGGCGTACGTCTCATTAGGATGGCAGCGCAGCACATCGGAGCACCTCGGCAGTAGCTCACACTTCAAGCGGTGCCTCACGCCATGGCCAGGTCCAGCAGGGGCCTTGAGGTCATTCCGGCACTGCTACTGCTCTTCCTGCTGCTGGCAAGGCCAGCACACGGTCTTGCTAACGCTTACTGCTCTTCTTGGTTCAGCTTGACAGCGGGAGGCTCTCCGAATACTGCTTGTCAACCCTGCCGTGGCGTGGGCAGCGACGTGTGTCGAGTGAGAGAGCGGGCAGGCCTGCCGGCTGAGCAGTTTGGCTCAATACCCATAGAAGCAAAACTCTCACTCGCTTGTGTTCTTTCTGCTGCTGACTTTGCAGCCTGTTGACAACTACTGGACCAATGAGCAAGTATGCATGCTGCCGGTTGGGCTGGGAGGCAGTATTGGGACGTGTGGTGCGCCCCTGGTCACTTCACTTATCACCCCAGTGGGTGATGTAGCGGGGCGTGTGACAGTGTTCCAGACAGTGGACTGGCTGCTGTTCGTCACTTACCAGGTGCGAAGCATCATGGAAGACAAAACATCCATTGAAGGTCACAGGATTTTCATGTCAATCACAGGAGCAGGCTATCAGGCACACACAGCAGATGACGCAACAATTGGGTCTGTTTGTGCTGGGCTTTGCAGTTTGATACACCCTCGATGCGAAGAACGGCCAACTATGCCTGTTGGTATTGATACCCCGAAGCATGGTTTAAATGTCAAGCATGTCACTACAAATGGGGCGGTGTCAAATGCACACCAAGTGTTGCGTACCTGGGCTCTGCGCAGTCCTTGTGTCCTGGCATCTGGCCGACACAACTATGCCAATGTTTTTCCCGGCCATCTAGCGCAAAGGCAGGCCTGGAATTGTTGTGCCGTGTGCCGCCTCTGCAGGTGTACTGTCCATGGATACTGCATGGCGCCATGCCGGCTCAGGCGGCAGCGCCCTACACATCCAGGCTGCGCGTGTGGAACGACACCATCCCAGATGTGGGGACGAGAATGAACGCGCAGTACACAGACACGTTCACAGAGGCGGGCTTGTACACGTGCTTCACAATACAGGTGGGAGGTGGTCACATGCATGGGTTTGGCCCTGATTGGACTTGTGGCTTTGTATCAAAATGAAAGGCAATTGATAGGCAGTAGGTAGCACCGGCCGCTCAGAACGCTGCCCTGGCAAGAATTGAGGGCCGTTTGATCGACCTTGAAGGACGCATTCTACTTCAGCAGGTGCGAGGCCGGCGCCAGAATGGCAATGCTGCCTTAACACTGATGTCAGCAACCAGCGACCAGTTGAGGAATGCGTACGCACTGGCGCGGCAACTAACCTGGTGGCTATTAGTCGGCAACCTGCCACTGGGCACAAGGCTGTGCTTTTGATAGCATGCAGTAAGGCATGGCTGCCTGCTGAAATGGTCCAGCGCTGAATATGCCAGGTATGTATTGCGTGCGAACATTTCCTTGAATTCTCAACCTCAGATACGGTGCCAATGCGTTGCATCCATCTGACCTCAGGTGGACCTCTCGGCCACGTGCAACCCCCACACGTCTCACTTCACGTTCCGTTCCGGTGCAGCTGCCAACAAGGGCTGCAGCTGCAACCTGCCCTTCACCAGCTGCCCCAACACCAATCTGATGCAAGAAAACACGCTCTTCGTCACGCCGTCTGTGTTTGCTTCACCCGTTGACTTTGCCTGCCTGCCCACCACGTTTGGGAACATCTCTCCAGGAGCTACGCTTCTGAGTGCCGAGGTCCCGGGGGGCGGAAGCACGTTGCCTTGGGCACCACAGCTATGCAGCTCACTGCCATCGATATCGCCGCCTCCGTCACAGGTGGCCACTGTACTCAGCCCTCCTCCCTCTCCGCTGAACAACTGGCCATCGTTTTTGAAGCCGACTGAGGCAGGCCAAGTGGCGCCCACTCCATTCGCCCAGCCCAGCAACTCGCCAAACAACGCTGCCCCGCCTATCCCCAGTCCTGTTCTTGCTTCTGCTCCACCATTGACAGTGCCCCACGTGTCTTCGCCCTTGCCCCTGCCCCCGCTACTCAGCAATCTGTTGGGTGTCCCGCCACAAATTGCTCTGCCGCCTGCCACAGATCTGCTTGCCAGTTCACCACCCACAGGCGCCCGTGACGGCAGCCTGAGCCCTGCTGACAGTAACTCGCTCTCGACTCTAGTGGCAGCCGTGATAGCCACAGGAGTGGTCTGCGTGGTATTGCTTGCGGCTGGGGCCGTGGTGGTGCTGGGGGCCTGGCGACGTGCACGCTCCCGCAGGCTGCTAGCAAGCATCACTGATAAAGACGGCGGCTTTGATAATTACAGCAAGGGCCCACCAGGTCGAGGCAAGGCAGGTAGACAGGTGAATGGCGTGCGTGGCCATGCCGTGGCATTGGAGATCATGGCTGACAGCATGAGCAGCAGAGAAAGCGATAACTCAGGTGTAATCAGAGCAGGCAGGGCAACAAGGCAAGGGGTGAGCAATGGCGAGGGTAGGAGTGGCAGCCCTCGCCGACCTCAAGCAGGTCTACGCACAGACGAGAGTAGGAACAGGCCCACAGCCGCTGGACCAGATTATGCGCGGGGCGGCAGGCAACAGACGCCGGAGTCGGTAGAGATGGCCGGCAATGGAAGCCCAGGAAGGCGTATGCGCATTCCACCAGCAGACAGCAATGGCAGCACCACTGAGTTCGACATCAGCTCTGACTCCCTGGAGACGGCAGAGCTGGCAGGAGCAACTGCCAGGATGCCACCCGAGAATAGCAGGGCAGGCAGCGCTCCGCATCATCGGCATAGGGAGTACGCTTCGCCAGAGTTAGAGGATGACATGGTGCAACAGGGAGAGGAAGAGCATGTGTATGCGGGTGGGACAATGACGGCAGATCAGTATGAGCGTACAGCGCAGTGGCGATTGCAGCACAGTCGGAGGCAGCAGGCGCACGGCTTTGATTCCTCACAGTATGCTCGTCAGGAGGAAAGCCGTGCAAGCCACATGTCATCAACGGAAGACATTTTGGCATCCTCGTCAAGTGCGCCATCTGCCTATCAGTCCGATTGGCCATTCGCTAATCAGCAGCTGCAGTATAGCGCCAGTGTTGGCCACCGCGAGCCGATATCAGGCAGCTTCAGACAGTACGGCCCTGATCAACATGCGCCTGCCATGCAGCACTTGTCATGGAATGGGCAGCCAATGCAGCAGCATGGACGCGTCCATGGAGGGCCACAGTACATGCCTGGGTATGTTGAGCATCAGCAGCCCATGCAAACTCACGCACAGTATCGGCACGGGACCGAGTTGGAGCTGCAGGCATTGCCTCCATCAGCACGCATGGCAGCTTGTTATCAAGGCTGGGGCATGGCCGCGTTCGCTGCTTTGGATAACGAAGAGGGCATCCAGCGTCAACAAACGCAGTACGCTCCGACAATACGTATTCGCTTTGTTGCCGACAATACCGCGAGCCCTCCACGGCCTGCTGTGCAGCACAAGTTTGCACAGAAAAACGCAATTAACCAGACGTGGGACGGTCAGCCACAGCCCGGCGATAATCAGTACGCACGGTTGCGCAATGTTGGGGGGTGTAGCAAGGCCGAGCACTTGCCAGACGAGCCTCACGCACTCGCTACAACAGAAGAGCAGCGTCCGCACAATGGAAATAATGAGACTTACTCCGTTCCCAAGACGCCCACTGAGCCCACAATGTTGCACCACCCGCTCCTGGCGCCCGCATCTCCAGTGTTGTCTGCTGACCTTGAGTTCACGTCCAGCAAGGTGCAGCAATTCGCATTACGCCTTGATGCAGGGGCGCTTACAAGCACAGCGGAACCTGCAGTTGAACAGCAGCCACGAACGGCCACAGTGTCCGATACCGACTTTCCGGCGACACCGTTTGCAGATTCGTCTGTGGCTGCCCTCGCTCTAGGTGTCTCGGAGTCCATCACCAACCACAGCCCTGCGGGTGCACCACAAGGCAAACCGAGCAAGATTCCAGGACCACCTAAAGGGATCCCTTGGCTGCTTCCCGCTACTGCTACTGTCCAGGGCGCGGTCTGTCACCCGAGTGGCAGTGTAGGCAGCAGCGTGGTGAGGACAAGTCATGGCGGCAGTGCCGTTATGACTGTTGGTAGTTTGGCCGCATACCTCTCGGCTGGGGGGAGCGACCCGCACAGCAGCTCAGCAGGTTCTGCTAGCCTTGCAGGCACGCAAAGCGTTGCAAGTCCTCTCAGTTTGAACCTTAGCGCCAGCAGAAGCCTTAGCTTACAGCCCGTGCAGGAGCACTGCAGCAGCCTGTCTCGCAACCTGGTCTTACAAGAGCCAGTCTACCCGACGCCGCAACAATGCCAGCAGAGTCATGAGCAGCAGACGTGCTGTATACCAAATGTATGTATACCAAATGATGTGGTGCTAGCTCTGCAGCCAGGCCAAGTCTTATGGAACAGGTAAGCGCACGTATCGTAGTTGCTTCCAAAGTAACTGAGAAACCTTCAGATGGAATTCCGACCGGGCCAGAGTCAACTAGGACGGGCTTTTGCGATGCAAATTGGAAGCGCCGGCGGTTTTGCTCTCAGGGCCGTCCACCAAGTACCTGAATGTCGTGATGGTCTGCGCGTGCAGGTACCGTGTAACAGGGCCTCACAAAGTATCCCCTTTCCGAACCATCCTTCCTGCGCTGGACACCCAGACAGGAGCTCACGTGGTCGTAAAGTTTCCACATGATACTCTTTCGTTTCACCGCCAGCTGCAGCTCTTGGCGGTGGTTCCAGCCAGGTGAGCATGTCTCGGGTCGCAGCCGCATGTTCATGGCTTGCCTTGATAGTCCTGGAGTGTTCGCACCCTGTGGCAAGCGCTCTGTTGTGTGTGTTTGTGTCGCTGATTGCAGATACACCCTCCGGCTGATCGGATCAGTCGCAGCTTCCGCTGGCCTTCCTGCCGCGCTCGTTTTTGAGGCGGGCACATGCTGCCTGTCCGAGTTGCTGCGCACTAGACCACCAGTGGCCATGCAGAGGCTCGTCTTACAGCAGGTAAGAGTATACCTCGTCGTGTACATGCCGTCGTGGACGTACACGTCCCGCGTGCTGCAGCCACTTGCACCAATCTCTACCAACATGCCCAACCTGACTCCTTTTTGCAGTTGTTCGAAGCACTGGCTTGCCTGCATTCGCTGGGATGGGTGCACGGGGACCTAGATCCATCGCGAGTGTGGTGGCATGAGACGTCTGGTCGGTTCAAGCTGTCGGGCCTCTCGCACTGCCGACGCGAAGGACAGCCCGGAGCAACGCATCCCGCAGAAGACGGGCCATCTCACCATGCACCCGAAACTATGCAGGTGGGCCGTGTGGCAATGCCGGCATGCGCGATCGTAAGCCTTTACTTGTGACGGGGCGAGCGCATCTATCGCACATCTTGGCAGGTCTTTCGCAAGAGCCGTGGCAATGTCCACCAATTCTTGCATGTCGCAGGCTGTCCAGCGGGAGGGACACGTAGCTATTATGTCGCCGGCTTGCGACAGCTGGTCTGCTGGCGTCCTCGCGCATGAGGTCCTGACCGGATTGAAGCTGCACCCGCCCACTCTGGGGCCTGACCAGGCATTGCAGCAGTGCTTGGGCGAGCATCCCGTGCCATTTAGGGTGCCAGGCGGCCCGATGCAACTCGCTGAGCTACCACAGGTACGATGGCTCTCTGATGGCTCTCAACAGCATACTGAACCTCAATTAGTTATAGAATGAATTGATATGGCAAGGACCTTCTTTTTTATGTCGTTGAACACAGCCGCCAGATTCCACAACTGCACAGGCGCAACGTTGAAATCAGAGAAATCCCAACAGACTCGATCTGCCTTCTGAAGCAGCTGAGATGATGCAGGACACCTTTGGGCTTGCGTGAAGGTTGCTATTTTGCCATGCCTGCAGGCCGCCAGTCTTTTGCAAGGCCTGCTAAACCGCCAGCCAAGACTGCGCATGACCGCAGCTGCTGCGGCTCAGTTGGTTTCATCTGAGTTGCCAGCATAAACAGAACCGAGTGAAGACTTGTGCGTGAAGACCGCCCAAGGAAAATGTAGAGCGGCTTGCACTGTCGTCTTAAGAACACAAACTGCGTGCCACATGCGTGCCAGACAATTATGCCAGACAATGCACACCATTTGTGGTCAAGACCCTTGAAACGAACACACATAGGCCTGTTTACGCCAACACGCATGATCGATCTGGCCATCAGTTTGTTCAAACCATTGCAGTGACGGCACGCTCAGAGCCCATGCTAGCGTAAACATGCACATGACGAGCACTTCCTTGCCCCGTACGTGGCATACACCTTTGAATTGAAGTGGGAGTGCAGGACGGGGGTGCAGGACTGGAGCATGCCGAGTGCGGCCACTCAGACAACAATGCATGTCAAGATCAAAAACTCAAACCTACTAGAGTCGACAAGAGCTCCATGAACCAAAGGCGATTGTAAGCCCGCGTGCAATCGCAAGCACCTGCTGTATATCAATGAATACACGTCATGTCATGCGAATTGCAGTGAAGGTAAGCTTAGAATGCACAACATGCTGCTGCTACTATACCATTGCACTGATGAGCACTAGTGAGTACATGCGTGGCACCATGTGCAGACTTCGTGGGTTGGTGTGCTGTACAAGTGTGGAGACAGAACCCTGCAATTGGTTCATTATGATGACATAATGCAAACGATGGCCTGCATCTGCGTTGCTCTAGCACAAAGGCAAGGGTTTGCGTGAGAACCCAGGCTCGCTTACATCCGGGCAGGGTCTACAATCAGGTGGAGTGCTTGCAACAAGCACATGATGAGCATTTCCTTGCCCAGCACGTGGCATCTATCTTTGAAAAGGAGTAGGAGTGCAGGGTGGGGATGCAGGATTCAGACAACAGTGCAGGGCACTTGTCACCGCTTTTATACTTTTGCTCGGGTTGTTTCCATCGATGCTTAACCAATTCCTTGTACGCAAGGAACTGTACAATCAGAAGAGTTGTTCTGTAGTGCCACTGGCCATGTTACAGTGCTGAGAACACACTCCCAAAGCGTGCATTGAGCTTGGTCTGGGCTGTGAAGTACGTTTGATGTAATCTATTCATGCAGCCATACGACGTTGCAGCTTAGGGTAGACTGAGCTGAGGTTCAGTTGGCTGATATGTGTAACGTGCGTTGATACCACTGGGAGCAGTATCTTCCAGCATCCATAGGACCAGCTCGCCATGCCAGAAGGCGAGTCATCAACGCGATGACAAGCCTTTGACGCAGCGTCTTATCAGAACTTGACGGGCATGGACATTCCAGTGAGATCGCTGGGGCCAGCCTATGTCCTAACAATTAGTGGTGACACAGCATTACAGTTCAGTCAACCTTCATCAGCTGGAACAGATGCATTGTGGACACCTGCCTAAGCCGCCTGCTTGAATGCATTTGGTGCAAGGATAGCCAGGGACTCTTCTTGGCCCATGCCTGGTACCGTCGTTCTGTCCCTTACAAGGGGCGTCACACATGGCGTCAGACAGATTCAGCCAGGCACAGCTTACTGCCAAGCCAGTCCACCGGTCTGCCAGCATACCTGCCAAGGCTCCATTGCAGCTGGCATGTGGCTGACCTCACTTGGCAGCATGCACCTGAAGCACGTGCACAACACAAGGCTGGTGCTACAAGCCATGCCATGCTGCGTGTGCCAGGCGTCATCGGCCGGGCCAGTACGTGCATGTACACTAGCATGACCTGGTTCTTTTGAACAACGACTGACCCTGCTGGCGGCCAGAAACATGGTGTACGATTGTTCCCTGTCAGTAAGTTGCAAGGCCCTTGTGCAGAACTGCACAGTCAATACTAAAACATAGGTCCCGCAAACAAGCAAGCAAGCAAGCAAACAAATCGGCCGGCATGCACAGTTGCATCACAACGGCCCACCAAGGTTCCATGCTGGTGATTGGCTTCCTCCCCCTGGCAATGCATTTGCCTTTGATCTCATGCGTTGACCAGCCGTCACCCAAATCTGCCCTTGGCATGCTGCCGCCTTGTATGCACACACCAGTGCCATTGCCATCCCTCACCCTACCTGAGCCTGCCAGCATTCAACGCCGTACGTTTCCCCCAGCTTCTGGCCTGTTACCAGCTCAGCGCCGGTCCACCCAGCCGCCACAACCCTGCGGCGCCACATGACACCACGCACTGGCATGGGCACCAGCTGCAGGCCTGCGCTGTCAGAACCCTGACGCCATGTCACACAGGTTGCCATTAAAAGATTGCTGGAATTGAGCAAGAGAGGTTACACTTGTGGTGACTGCAGCTGCCTTTCAGGTTCTAAGCCTGCCTCTGATGACGTGCTAGCCAGCCAAACCACACCAATCAATCTCAGCTATCTGCATGCCTTTCTGCTTCACATGGCCGGCATGCCACCAGCCCTGCCTGCCCTGTGGGACAAGCCATACCTGGCTAACGTTTCTTGGGGTTGTTCAAAAGTTGTGTGGTACAGCTTCTGGCCGGTCAGGCGATGTGTATCGGGCTGCATCACAGGCACATGCGGTATGGGCACCGCACTCACTAGACATACTGCAACAGAAAGGCAGTTGTGTACTGGCGCAACGCCCACAATCCATACCACGACATGCTGAGTGGTGACAGTAAGCAGGGCCTTGCAACTGAACGGCGCCACAACGTTTCTCACAGTGCCAATTGATGAGCTGATCTTGTCGTCAATCCTTGTCTGCATGTGTGACATCTTGACTCAGTGAGACCAACCTCAACCATAAATGTGGCGCAGTTAGAAGCATTGCGGCAGTCAGACCAGCCCCAGCACTCCCTGCTTTACGTGACCACCCACTGTGGATTTAAAACATCACCCACTGTGGATTCAAAGCACCACCCACTGTGGATTCATCACACCACTCACTGTTGGTGGGCATGTGAGCAGCAGCTGGCTAGTCGGAGCGCTAAGGATGTGCATGCACGATAGCAGGTCACGGGCGGCAGTGGTGGACAGATAACCTGTAAGGCAGCGGCGAGGCGGTAACGGTGGCTTAGGGTTTAACATTATGAGGCGACTCAGTTCGTTGTATGGTCACAGGCTGTGTCGTGAATGAGCCTGTGGCAGCCCCGTAGCTTGTGCTGCTGCGTAAGGCCAAGCTATTCATGCGGCTCCAGTTACCTTGTGCTTCCAAGCTCATGACGGGCACAGGAGCTTGTGCTATATAGCTTCTGCTGCCGTGTAAGGCACGGAAGGTTGAGCAACAGTCAGGCTTCTAAGCTCATAAGACACAAGGCTAAAACACTGTCAATGATTACTGTCAGTCAGTCAGTCAGGCACGCACGCAGAAATGCTCGTTGAGCCCCTCACCTATCAGGCCCTCGGCTAGCCATACGACCGGCTGTGATGCATCAAAGCCAGCACCTGCACACACGCCAGCCGCCATAATCCCGGCTTCAATCAAGCGTGGCCAGCTTTTAAGCCCATACAACCTGTGCTGCTGCTTACGTTTGAAACCAACCTGAAATCCAAGACCAGCTGGTAGAGCGTGTAGACTGCATGTGCACATGTGCATGCAACATGCTCCAGGCCTCATGCACGGCGTGACACAGTGCATGCTGTGCCCTGCCTACCCAACGTCCGTGGGTGGCCCAGTTATAACCAGAAACCGCGTTGCTAGAAACGACATTTGTATATTGCACCCTGCTACCAATGAGCTTCCTTGGCGCGTAGTATTTGGAAGGATGTTGTGTCTAGCTGCAGTACCATGGGTCGCTAACCCTGGTAGACCATGTAATGCAGAAATGGCCCACCTTCCAGTGCCGGCCCCAGGGTGTTTGCCTGGGCTAGGTCCACCACCAGGGTGTGGCGTGCCGCACTGCGCAGCGGCAGGGGGCCCAGCACACGCAGCTTCAGAGCCTCAGTGGTGCCTGAACACACACACATGGGGACCCAGTGTACAATAGAAGTTACCTCAGAATGCGCACAACTCAACAATATGTATGCGAGTGTGATGATGTTGTGCGTGGGGCGATACAGATTGATGACTCAAAGCGATCTTCTGTTGTCTTTGTGTGGCGATACAGATATCAATGCAAATTCACTCAATCACATCTAAGCAGACCTCGAGTTGATAGCCGCTGAAAATCATGCAGTGCGAGTTGCAGGGATGTGGTGGCTCGAGGGAGCAGACAATCAGTAGAAACCTGCCTCCATTTGCATGATGCCTTCGAGCTGACATGAGCGGACGCATGAACTGATCTGAGGCTTCTGTTCCACATCATGATGCTTGTATATACACACACACCTGAGTTCTGCGCGTGAGACTGCTACGCCACAAATGATGATGCATGCACACATCCACCCAGCCACACCCACACATGCTTACACACACACACACACACACACACACACACACACACACACACACACACACACACACACACACGAGTA
>QAXH01005903.1:63236-108211 GCA_004335635.1 Chloromonas sp. AAM2
ACACACACACACACACACACACACACACACACACACACACACACACACACACCTGAGTCCACTTCGAGTACGTTTACCCCAGGGGGCCATGACAGGCGCCATGCACGCGCGTCCAGGCCAGCCCCCAGTATGACCACCTGAGGGCCGGCATGAAAATCATTTGCAATAAGGCGAACAAAACCACAGAGCCATATGCAGGGAGATAACAAGACCAATGAGCTCACAATCCTGCAGGCGTACACTTGCTGGACCAATTTGTGCATGCGGCCCGGATGGCTGCCTTTGGTAAGCAAAGAGAACTGGTTGATCACGGATCAGCTAAGCAAAGCTCAGGCCATCATGAACGTGGAATAGTCAACTCGTGTGTTCCACCACACCTGTCTGATGGCCGCCTTGGGCAGGGATGACAGCACCCTGGGCTCCCGGGCTGCAAGGTGTGTGCCCGCTGCGCCCTGCTCCTGCCCTGTGCCCGCAGGCCCAGTTGCGTGTGCGGGTCCGCCAGTGGCCCTCATTAGCATGTCATCCAGGGAGACAGTGCGCACCTGGGACCAGGCAACACGACATGCAGGGTTCGGCAAGCTCACGTGCATGCGCTCCTGACGTGCATGGCCAATGTCATGCCCACATGCCCACCCATGCGCGGCATCAATGCCTGTAGTCCATGATCCAATCTTTTTCATGCTGCCAATCAGCTGACGTTGGGCGCCCAACATCCAACTTCATTTGATGGATGCTCATGCACCCATTGCATGCCAGGAGCCATTATGTTCTACCAAAGCCTCAGCTGCATGCCACCAAGTGCGAGCCGTGTCTTGTCTTCCTGATACGAGTCAGAAATGGAGCATTGCCATGCTGTCAGCATGCTCAGCTGTTGTTGGCACCGGACGTGCTGTGTGTGCTCATGCATTCCGCCCTTCTGTGTTCTAGGTCTGCAAATTACCCACCATCATCATTCCGTGTAAACCGTCCATGTTTTTTACGCGCTCTCTTAGCTGCTCCTGCTCTGACTCCCCCAGGCATTGGCACAGCAGGGCATCAAATGAACCATCATAGAGAAATGGCTGGCCGGGAGGCATGGCATCTGGCAGGGAGCCCTGCCAACGGTACCAGGCAACTGCGTGCGCGCACGCACCAACATGCAAGTACAAACTTGAGGTATTGGTATCATGTGTCCTTGGTAGCCCACATGCTTGCTTTGTTCTTCATGATGTTGGTTTTCTGCCCTTGCTAACAATCAGCCCCTTGCTGTGTCCGGACGTGCATCTGTCAGCCTGAGCCTGTAGACAGACATGCAACACTTAAGAAGGCACCTTGCAGCGCCGTGCGCTCCACATTGGACAGGGTGCCCTCACTGCCAACTGCAGACATGGCTTGCCGTCGCTAGGTGTCTCGGCAAGCTGGTGTTGCGCGATGGTTGGAGGGAGGATACACGTTGGTTGTGGTGCATAAAGGAGGGTAGATTGTGCTCACAATGCGGCAACGGACACTCGGTCTTGCGTTTACGTAATCTGCGTAACCGCTGACAAGAAATTCGCGTACCAGTCATACTGATCACTGGAAATCGCAAGGTGCTCGGATGGATGTGGTAGGCGAATGGATGTTGGAGGGACATCTCTTCGTGCGTGCAAGGCTATGATTGAGCATGCGGGTAGCGATCGTAACTAAAAGCTGTCATAACAACACGATCCCGTTGTCCTCTCTTGGGTCTTCGTGTCTCAACGCTTACGTGCCAAACACAAATCGCTCAAGCTGAGGGCCGCAAGCACTTGTGAGCCGGTACGGCAAGATTCAATCCGTCTGTGTGCACGCCTTGGCTGCTCGCAGCAGGTGCTCGTCCGGGCCATGCGGTCACAGCAGGCTGAGGCCCACAGGCGATCCTTTGGCACGTGCAGTGGGCAGGCTCGCCTGCACAAACCGTGCACGCACAGCTTACGGCAAAGAGCGAACATGACAATGCGTGTGATCGTGCGGCGCAGTATGATGCACACCTTGAGGATCGGCCTGAAAGCACGCCTACAATTGAAATGACCAAGCAACAGAGATCTCGAAGAAAGTGAGCGTGCCCTCAGTGGCACCTGCTGGCCCTGATAACCTGACGATGCATGTACAGTGCGCGTCGCAGTCAGTGCGCTACCTCTGGCAGTCCTGCTAGTGAAGAGACGCAGCCTAGGCTGAGCAGGCAATTGTGCCAGTCGTCCAGCAAGTCTAGAGGCGTGTTGCAGAGGGGCTCAGGGCCGCGGGCAGTAGGCATGACCAGCACGCCATGGCTGCCCAGTGATGCGACGTGATCAGTTGACGCTCTGCGTAACTCAGAGCAAGAGGGTTCTGGCGGACGGGAGGCTGGCAAAGTTGACAGCAGACAAGTAGGCCTGTGTCCTGTTCTACGGACTTGATCGTTTGTCTGTATGCGTGCCTGTCTGGGTGTTCCTGTGTGTGCGCGCCAAGCGGTGCGGTTTGTTGGACATTGTAACACTGTTCTGACGTCGTCGCGTCGTGTTCTGTTTGCACTTATGGCACAAGCCTGTTTGCGTGGCCCAGAAGCTCGCGCTCCATGTCCGTAAAAAGGGGACTCTGGGCCGCGGGGAGGAGGAGTCTACAGTGGAAGGCCGCGCAGCCTGGCACACGGCTTGTGCTCTGGGTGCAAACAGATCACGCGACAATAGCGGAAGTTTGCGTCAGGGCAAGAGTCAAGCGGAACCTGACCTGGCAGCCCACTGAGTGCCCAGTCCTTGCGGACCACCTGTGGCAGTCGACATGTGGATATAATGTGCACTGTTCAGTTGTACGTCACCAAGTATTGTACAGAACATGCAAAAAGATAGCCGAGACCTGGAGCGATCGTAACCAATATGTGTTTGCACGAACCCGTTCTTTATATCTGAACACGGTGCACAACATGCTCAAGCTGAGGGCTGTGAGCCGGTTTAGCAAATCAATCAATCTGTGTGCATGCCTTGGCTGCTCGCAGCAGGTGCTCGTCTGAGCCATGCGGTCCCAGGAGGCTGAGGCCCACAGGCAGGCCCTCCACACGGGCAGTAGGTAGGCTCACCTGCACAAACCATGCGTACAAATCTCGTGAGATCCCTCCCTGCTGTGGCGAAACCTGTGATTGCCATACTGCTGCACAGCCAAGGCACACCCTGAAAAGCTGCGTTGTGCTGAGGCCTGGCACCACACCCACACTTCCAATCACCAAGCGACGGAGCAATTTGTGGGAACATGTCAGTGCCCGAGTCAGGCTAGCCTTGTGTGACTGTGGCATCTATTGCTGCATACTGTTGGCCAGAATGGCTCACGCCTAGTGGTTCCTTCCTGGTTGCACAGTGCAATCAGTGCCTTACCTGTGGTAGTCCTGCAAGTCCAGAGATGCAGGTGAGGCTGAGCAGGCACTTGCGCCAGTCGTCCAGCAAGGCTGGAGGCGTGTTGCAGAGGGGCGCGGGGCCGGGGGCGGTGGGCATGACCAACACGCCATGGCTGCCCAGCACGCGAGACACGTGCGACGTGATCAACTGACGCTTAGCGTTAGCCGCAGCCAACTCCTACACCACGCATGCAGGCCCTTGGGTGGTCAGCATCTGGGTACACAGAGCTGTGACCATTGCCTCAGTCATCGTCCAGTGGCATGAGGCATTGTCTTCATAATCGTGACATGTCAATGTTCAGCACCAGACGTGCAATGCCAACCAGCAAGCCCTTGAAACTGAAGGCATCTGTAGCTCAACGAGCCACATAACCAGTGTCTAAACCTGGACAGAGTTATGCCAGCAGATTGCCATACGATGTCCCAGAGCAAGTTGCCACAGTCAGGATGGGTGTACGCATGCACTATGGGCGGTCCACAGGGCACACCGGGCGGCTCACCTCTGCCGTGATGCCTGAGGCCATGGCAAACCGCTCCTTCACCCCCGGGCCAAAGGAAGGAGACTGCTCCTTAATCCAAGCACCGTGCTCCTGCCAGATCTCCCATGCCTGCAGTGGGTTGAATCAACTCATCAAAACGAATCACCTAGTTGGTCTACGTGTAATCTTGCAAGCTATGGCCGGATAGTGTCTGCAAACTGAGCAGCGCCTACGCACAGCGGGAGCAGTGCTGACTATCTCCCATTCCCAAGCAGGTCTGAAACGCCGAATATGTTAGGACTGCCTGTGCTTCACATGGCGTGCTTAGAAGCACTGCTCAAGTGTTTAAAGACTTGCCTGGCACACACGGAACACGTCCAGCCAGGAGGCGAGCTCACCCAGACCCTCGTCCTCCATGGCTTGGCCGGACGCCAGACGCACATGGCCCATGCCACCCTGACTCCCTAGCAGCGCTGCCAGGGCCTGCGCGTCACTGCCTGGTCCCTGGGCAGCACCCTTAGCCGCCTGCAAGGAGTTGTATGCCGGCTTTCAGCTGCTGTAGAGTGGAGTGCACAGTGGGAGTGAGAGATAGCACATGCTTTTGCACCAGACAATTGTTGCACTTTGCTGGTGCAGTGGTGGCTTGCAGTTGCCCTTCCCACCCTCAACCCGCTGAGTAGTCCTCCCCGGATGGAAGGCCACAATCACAAAAACAACCCATACCCACCTGGGAGCTCTTTAAGGCTGCCGCAGTGGCTGGTTGTGCCAGTTCCCAGGCGTCCAAGGGCACAAGCCACTGGACGGGTGTGCCGGGCTCAGTGCGGGCTGGGCTGGTGCCGGCGCCTGGCGGCTCCAAAAGCACGCTTGCCACCGTGGTCAGCAGTCCCAGGTTCCGTGTGAACCTGTGGTGGGGTGAGGTGGGGTGCAGGACGTGCGCCCAAACAGGCTCTGAATGTGCGGCGTGCGTTGCTGGTCTGATAATTTCAGCTTCAGTATACATATAGTGACGGTCCCTTTATCCGACCAGATTGCATTCCATCATCCACTTACTGGTTGACGTTCGTGAACCTTGACAGGAATTACTGCCATGCATTTGGGTGCAATCCCTTTGCAGTTAAACCGTATAGGATGATCGGATACTGGGACGATCGGAAATAGGGCATGTCACTCATGAGCAGTATGACACCGGTGGCATGCCCGTGTTTGACAGGTTGTGTGAAGAAAGCTTGCGCAGGTTGTGCAGGTGTATTGGGCACATGCCAGCACACAGGACAGGTTGGGATCAGAACAGGACCAAACCTTGACACTGGACAGGATACACACTGGAAACCGTAGTCATTCTGACCACGTTTGTTAACTTCAGGGATTGTTGATCCTGCTGACCATGTTCACTAGCGGCCCTGATGAGCATGTGTTTGATGCACTCACCAGCCAACAGTATCAAATGAAGGAGCCAGGGGCCGCTGCAGAGCATACCAGAGCAAGGCATGAGCCTTGAGTTTGTGGAGTGTTGAGCCAACTGACAATGCCACCACCCTAATGTCTGCGTGCTGCCATTGCAAAGGCCGGAGGAGTTTCCAACTTCATCAACACACTACCAAGCACAATCAGATCCCCGAGCCACTCACCGCGCCCGCAAGGGATACTCGACCGTGGGTGGGCCGGATGCCAAAGACTCCGCAATAGCTTGCTGGCACACGCACTGAGCCACCTGTACGTTGCCATGTCAACCAAAGTGCATGGTGAAGTAGGCAAGTCTGTAGGCGAATTACGAGCATGCAAACCAAAAAGGCATCTGGAAACTACAGGTGGCGTTTGGAAGCTCCAGTCAGTGGGTGAACTATGAGCATGCAAGGCAAACTCTGCTCACTAACTCCAGAGCCTGCGCACCCGCATCTCCTCGATTCTAGAAATCAAGTACTGGCGAGCGCACCACATTCGCCGTTCTGCCCGGCCCACCCAGCCCACCCACCCGTGTCGCTGCCCAGCCCAATGTCCACATTCCCCGCAGCCACCGCTACCTGCAGCGTGAAAGCACGTGCACATTGACTAATGCATTGCAAACTTGTCTCCAATTACACTTGGTTAAGAACCCTCATCTTAACTCAGCCTGCCCAATCAACATTTTGATGTCTGTTCAAAACATGCCCTGCAACTCTATGTGACAATGTCGTACAAAACGGCGCGATCTACACACATTGCAAAGAGCAGATTAGAGCAAATTGTCTGTTATTTATTACTGCTGCTGCTGCTGCTGCTGCTGCTGCTATGCCATGCCCCACCGCTGAGCCTGAGGATGAGCCGCCCGGGATGCGCCCCGGAGCAGCGGGATTGGCAGGGGTGCCATAGTGGTAGTTCTCGCCTGCAGTGCACCAGCGCACGGGTCATTGCAACCTCGGCACGGCAGCTGTCAAGGCCCAGGCAACTCGGATCAACTTGGATCAAGGCCGCTCAGCCAACCTGGAAGGAAGGGGAATAAGCTAACACGAGCAATTCAACAGGAACGAAGAGGAGAAGCGTGTAAGAAGCTATCGAATGCACAGACGGAAGCATAGACGTTGCACTTTCAGGCACAAAGTGACAGTGCATATCAATTGTGGTGGCACTGTAGAACACTACGCACCGTTTAGAGAGTATGCCATCTCGTCCATGTGTGTCTTGCCACGCACTGTTGCACCCGCGTCCAGCAGCTGCTGGACAGCACGTGCTGTTTCAGTGGCAGGTGGGTGGGTGGCCAGCCAAGTGGGTTGGCCAAAGCCAGTCCTGAAGGACATGGGAGCAAAGATGGTCATAACAGTGACTGTGCCATTGTAGGCTGCAAAATGCGAACGTAGGGTGGCTGATAAGGCTCGAGTGCTTGTGATTTGAATGCTTAAAGGTGCGCCAGGCCACGTCTCAACTCTAAGCAAGCATCTTTCTGCGGATCTGAAATCAGGTGGCACTACATCTTCTGTACGGCCCTGGCTGAAGTGGGAACTGGCACAAGACAGGCTTGACTGCTGTGATCGTGACATTTTCATAACTTGATCCTGCCAAGCCCATCTGCCACGTGTTCATCATGTGCAGGCCAGCACTCAATTGGTTGAATTCAGGTCTCAATCCATAGCGTCTTGGGGTTTGGATTGACTGTTGCCATGTGGTGGAAAGATGCACACGTACCTATGCCCTGCAATGTCAAACAAATCCTTGATGGCAACACTGCGCCCAGCCAGTAAACCCCCAGGCGATCCCGGAATAGTCAGGTCAGGGTCGATGTAAGCGTCACGATGTTCTGGCATGTTTGCACCAGCTGCACTCTGCCTTGCACCTGCAGCGGATGTTGAGAATGGCTGGTGGGGACAGATCCGTAGCGCTGTTGTGTTTGCTGATTTAGACCACTGGCAGACTGAAAGGCTTGGGTGGGATCTGCCAAATCTGCACAGCGCAATGGTCCTTGGGGCTAACATACAGACGCAATTGCCTAATGAAAACAGCAGCTGCAGATGTGGGCTTGTACAGGGCATTGGACAACACTACTTCAACGTCAACGTGCTGGGAAAAGTCCATCTCACAGTGTATGAAGTGTGACGCTGCAACGTGTGGGCGTACGGCCTTTCCCACCTCAAACTCCAAGTGTGCCAATTTCTCTCCGTGTTTCCTCAGGTCGTAGGTCGTGAGCACAACAGCCATTGCCAAGCGACGAGTTGTTTTCCCGTCAAGGGTTGTTGCCATGGTACGATTCGACTTGCGGTGTTAGCGCCGTTCATGGCTGGAGGCTGCTGCGGTGGGAATGCCGTAGCGCCGAGTGATGATCGGTTCGACTGCATAGTCCTTGGCCTTGAGGTACGACTTCACCAGGATGTTAGCTGCCGCGGTATTGGCGTTGCCACTGTCAACAGCACGCCTTTGACACCGTGAATGCACTGACATTGTCCTGTTTCTTACAGGGCTCTGGCAAGACGTTGATTGTACGCCGTCTGCAATGTGAGTGCCAGTCAGCCCAGCTGTTGACCGTCAAATGCCACAAGTCAAACAAGGCACGGCGCCCAGAGCCAGTCAAACAAACACTGCTACAGTCAGCTAAAGGCACAATGCAGCCCTGTAATGGCAGGGCATGCTATTCGCTGCAGGCATACGTGACCGTGCCAAGGCGAAAAGTTTTCAATCCAGCACATGGCCCACAACTGGAGTGGAGATTGCCAATGTGCCAACTGGCAGTGATGGCAAGCTGCGGCATGCACGCACAAGGTCAGTGGCACCTTGTCGTGCCAACCACATGCCTACATCACACATGCAGCAGCACTTTGCACGCAATCATCTCACTGCTGCTCTGCTTTGCATGCACGCAGCAAGGTGGCTCCTTGAAGGCTCAACAGGAGGCATGATTCTACATCCCATGCCACAAATAGCTGTTCAGTGAGTAGGGTGTACAGCGAGTGTACCGACAGTATCGTGCTGATACTGTACGTCCCTGTGCATGTTCACTCACTGCAGGGAGCTGGGTGGATGCATGAGCGCCATCTGGCCAAACTACTACGATGATGCTGACTCCCTGGTTTATTTGGTAGATCTGGCCGCCCCTGATGCGTGGTCCACTGCAGCACTGCAGCTCCAGAGCATCCTCCTACACCCGGACATGCAGGTAAGGACACGTCTTGCTGGCTGCAGCTGTGCTAAGCGCCAAATGTCACAACATAACTTGATTGCAATTGCAAAGTACTGAAATGGCTTCGCCAAGCAGAGATAGCATACCATTGGGCAATGCATTATCTTGACGAGTTTACTATTAGGCAACGTCAAGCTGGACGTGCACCTAACATCAGGATTCAAACATCCTGAGTCTCGTTTGCAACTACCTCTCCTGCTACTGGTGCTGCTACTTCTTAGGACAAGCCATGCGTGGTGGTTCTGAACAAGTCTGATATGGCGCCCGTGAAGCCCACCACGCTGGTGGAGATGGAGAAGACACTGGATTGGCAGACGCTGCAGGACATGTGCAAGGTGCGCTGCAGTGAGATACCCGCATGCTTTTGTTATGCACTGTCAGGCCTGGCCTGTACCTTGCACCAGAATGGGCGTGTGCACATTGCCTAGCTCATGTCCAGAATAGTGATCCTTCGCCTCATTCAGTATCCAATGATGGTCCGTTATTGCTGAGCTGTGTATGCTCTGCGTGCATGTGTAGGCGGGCTTGGAAATGATGGCCGTGTCGGCGTTGACAGGACACAACCTGGATGGCTTGCTGCAGTGGCTCGTGCGCACCAAGGTGAGTGGATGCTGGTCGTGCAAAGAGAGTTGAGCAGTTCAGTGCCATTCGCCTCATTTCTTTGATTGCGCAACTCCAGAACCTCAGTTCTGCTAGCAGTTAACTCGGAGATGGGTTCTCGGGTGTGACCTACATTAGGCGGCATGTGTCTAGTGCCCAATGAAGCGCTGCGGCTGTCTCAGTCGGGGGGTAGAGGGCTTGGCTACCTCCCCAAGGAGGCGGGTGGCCATTCGTCTCAGAGTAGTGCTATCTGCTGACAGCACCAAATACAAAAGTCATCACGGGTGTCCAGCGCTGTATAATAAGTGTGGACGTGTGCACCTCCGCATGTGCAGGAACGTGCGCAAGCCAAGGCGCTCAACAGGCATTCGTGTGATTAAATAAGTGATTGAATAAGTCCCTTGCGCTTCAGGCATTAAGCCCGCAGCAGCACCAACTTATCAACTGTTCATCAGGCTACGGGGTTGCTTAACAAGCCACGCACTCAAAAACAAATGTCTGCCAGTACTGGGACATTTTTGGTGGATGTGGCCTGACGTGTGTGAGATGCTGAAGGTGTGGTGTTGATTCACTGTTGTGTGAGACTGACATGTGTTCAGACAACCTGCATTGGTAGACGGTGAGGTGATGCATCATCAAAATCTCAGTCGCATCCCAAAGAATTGTCCAAGCTATCATTTTTTTTATGCTCCAGCTGAGCACACTCACTACTTGTGGCAACTTCTCCCTCTTCTTGTGGCTTGCCTAGCATGGCTTGCGCGTGCCACGAAAAATCGAAGTCACATTTCCAGCCTCTGCATGGAACTGATGGACTTTTCATCGTGAATCACATCTTTACAATATCTGAGGTCCACTTGAGGAGCCTTGTAACACTTTCATACCGACTTCTGAGGTACTGGCCTGTTGTATTTTTGAAAGGTGCCGCGGTGGATTGATTAAGTGGTGGGCTTCTTGCAGCCCCACTCATGATGCCCAAAGGCTGCATCCCGTTAGAGTGTCAGAAGGTGTATAGCTTGGCTGGAATTCTGCATGCCACCCTCACTGCCATCCCTTGGCACCCTCCCCTTCCCCGTGGCATTCGTTACATGGTGAGGCGGCTACCTCGCTAGCTTGTCCTCGTTTTGATACTGTCGCCTACAGTGCCCTTTTTCCAATCGTCTCAGTATACAATCAGCTTCAAGGTTTTCAACTGCAAGGACACCCCATGATTGGTCTGTAAACCACCAGTGGTCGGACACCAATACTGTGTCCATTGCAATGTCGGATAAAGCCATAGCCATTTCGGATACTAAATAAAGGGTAGCATGCACCAGGCGCAGATGGGTGTTGATGTGGACGGCTGTCTGGGCAGGCGCGCATCACAGTGCAGCAGGCGGGACTCGACACACATCCACGCCTGGTTCATGCTACCTCAGCAGCTGGATGGCTCATACGCAGCAACATCGCCTACGGTGCAACAGGTGACAGACGGCGTGTATCAGCACAGGCCTGACCCTTTGGTCAGCTCTGTTGTCTGAGAAATCGCATTGAAGCGCCAATGTTGTGGGCTGCTGTCAAAGCCCTAAGGTATTTCTCTGTTGAAGCCTCGCAGGCACGCAGCAGCAAAAGGCTTGGCTGGAAGTGCACAATTCACATTCTCCGAGACGCTTGGAGCCGGCGACAGAGCTTGCCATACTGTGTAAACCTTTCAGCCTGCTTCACATTCATGCTGATGTCGCAAACAGCACAGCGGCTTCCGCGCCTCCCAATGACGGTTTTTGAACCCGCAGTCGTTGCTGGGCGGGACTTCTTTTACAGCACCCGAGTTGAACCCGAGTTGTCACGGCGCCAGCAGCAAGCCGACCTCAAGGACCACTGTGCGGACACACGTTGTAATTGTACCGACTAGCGCACTGCAGATAGCCATGGCCACCACGACCGCCTACCAGGCGCCGGTTCTGCCCCCGCTTTCGCCTCTGCGCACTCTGCACAAGAACAACAACACGTCATACAACGCGTTCGCTGGCGCCGTCACCACGTACTCTGCGGCATCGCCGGTCAAGAGACCTCGCGCTGAGCATGCGCACGGCGCAGCCCACTCCTCAATTGATCACCTTGGCACAGCCCTGAAGTCCGTTTGCAAGGTCTTCGCGACAACAGCGAAGTAGGTTTGGCAGTCCTAAAGCCGCCAAATTGAATTTGAACAGCGCCGCTTCACAGCAAACAAGTAGGGCTCTCGATTACCTTGCGTGCTGACGCTGATGAGATTGCTTGATGCGTCGTGACCCCCGTTTCCTGCGTGCTGTGCGCGCTGCAGCCCCAACTTCGCAACGCCATGGCAGATGCACCAACAGCACAAGGTCAGTTCCGCCGTTCAAGTGTCACGTCAAACACTGCCCCATGGTTCGAATCTGATGTCTCTCCTTGTGCGCAGTCAACCGCTTCTGCCTGGATTGTCGCCCCGCTGGCCGCAAGGCGGATCCTCACCAATGCTCACGCCGTAGCGAACCAAGTCCAGGTGAGGCGCCACGCCCAATTCGCAACCCTTAATCTCTCATCTTTATCCCGTAACCAGATCTCCGCGTCACTGCTTCTACAGGTCCAAGTGCGCAAGCATGGCCTTGCCAAAAAGTTCAGTGCCAAGGTTTTAGCCGTGGGCCATGAGGTGGGGCGAGAGCTGGGTAGACGCCATGTATATGAGATCGCCGTGAATTCCCTTGTGCCAGACGCGATTCCATAGAGGTATTATTGGCATGAGTCGTCGCAGGCACTGGGATGGCAACCAGTACAAGGGTTACACGGCTTTGTGCACGCTTGTCTTGCAGTGTGACATTGCAATGCTGACGGTGGAGGAGGACGAGTTCTGGTCAGGCGTAGAGGCCCTGGAGATTGCACCTGAGGTGCCAGCCCAGCAGGAGAGTGTCAGTGTTGTTGGGGTGAGTGATGCCACATGGCGGTGACAGAGCCTTTGCAGGTGCAGAGACAAACGGATTTCTGGCTGGCCTCTTGTCGCTCTGTTGCATACCTGCCGTGACTCTTTAAATATTATCAAAAATAATTAAAATACTTGGTGCTCTGTTTCCAACACTGTTCTGGGCACTCTTGTATGCGCTCTTTTGAGGCCTGAATTAATGGTGCCCAAGCGATTGAAAACTTGTGGTTGTTCTGTGCTCTTCACATAAACTGTTTTGTTGCGTCTGGCACGCGCAGTACCCCACTGGAGGAGACAACGTCTGTGTGAGTAAACTACAGCCTAGCATATAGTCAGTCAATACCTTCAGCATTGCTGCCGCTGAGCCAATATCAAGCGTTTATTGCTCGTGGCCTCGTTCTTACAGAAAACATCCACACCCTGCTGGTGTGCTGCCCTGCTATCCTGTTCTTGCGTGGAGTCGTGGCATCACATTCGCATACTTCTGTTTGCCCTGCGCAGGTTACCAAGGGTGTTGTCTCTCGGATTGACAGGCAGCAGGTGGGGCTTCTAACGCGCCATCACTCTTGCCAGGCCAGGTAGAAGATTTCCATGCAGCCAGACCTTGCACCTTATTTTCTGTCAAACTGAAACTCCTTGCATCACACCCGTCTGTTTTGCACTTGTCCGTTTGTGGCGTAAAGTCAGACAATTGCCTGTGGCTTTGTTCCACTGTGGCTAGGCTGCTCTCACATGCTGTTGTCTGCTTGCTCCACGCAGTACTCCCATGGCTGCACACACCTGCTGACGCTCCAAATCGATGCGGCCATCAACAGTGGCAACAGGTATGCAGGCAAAGCCTGATGACACGCTTACTGTTGCTACCAGATGCCGCAACAGCCCATAGCTGCTTTGTTACACCAGCTGCAGGCCTAGCAACCCGTCGTTGGCTGCTGTGGAAGTGTGTGGTTGTCCGTGTGTTCCTGCACAGCGGCTCTCGGTGCCCTTACCTGATAAACTGTTGACTGCTCATGTGCTCGTGTCCTGCTGCAGTGGTGGCCCTGTCATGCTCGCGGACAAGGTGGTGGGCATCGCCTTCCAGTGCCTGACCTCTGGCGAAAGCATCGGCTACGTGATCCCTGCACCTGTTATCCAACATTTCCTGGATGACTTGGTCCGGCACGAGGGCAGGTGCGCTTTTTTCAAGCTTGCGGCAGGGATCTGCTATTCCTTGTTACTATAAGTTTTGCTCAGGATCAGAATTGGAGGCCAAAACAGAACATTCTGCGCAAATGGCGTTCAAACCCCAACTCAGTATCCTGTTGCTCGTACGGCTCAGGTACACGGGCTTCTGCAGCCTGGGTGCGTGCTGGCAGTTTCTGGAGGGGGCTGCGGACCACAAGGCATCGCTGGGCATGCCCAGTGCGCTAACAGGCGTCTACATTACATCGGTCGAGCCCTGCTACCCCGCAGCTCAGGTACCAGCTTGAAATGAGCAGAGGTACCCACGATCCTTACCGCTGAAGCAAGTTATGACAGATTAGGTTCTAGGCTTGTGCACGCCGTTTGTTTGGCTGGACAGCTATTCTGGACGACCTGACAAGCCATGTCACCACCCCGAGCAAGTCCTCTGCATGCCGACAATCAACCATACACTCCTTTGCACTCGTCAACATGCTTTCCATGAGCTTCAATCGGTTTGCTTCGCCCTCCTCAGTTCAGCCGACCTCTCCATTGTGCTGACAGGTGCTTCGGGCCGGCGATGTCCTCACGCACTTCAACGGTCATGCCATTGCCGACGACGGTACTTTCCTGTTCGAGCCGCATCACCAGCACCGCCACGGTACCGGCAGCCGCTTTGGCAGTGTCGCCGCAGAGCCCGCCGCACCCGCAGGGGATGCGCTCTGGCTTCTCTCTCCATCCCGCCATGCACCGGGTGTCTTGGAATCGCGAGCACATCTGGCGTCTCCACAACCGCCATCCCTGCTCGCTTCACCCGTCGCCAAGGCGTTAATGGTGCGCCGGTAACAATACCAGGTAGTGAAAGAGAGCGCGACTGCGCGATATGTGTATATATATCAAATCCTGGGATGGGGAGCACCCAAGTCTCGACTGATCGATATCCTACCCATTGGTTCCGCGCAGCTGCTGCAAACCTTCTGGAGTGAACAGCATTACCACAATCGCCATGTCGTGTTATTGGCCATGCGTTGTGTTTCGTCCCTGCGGTTCCAGGCCATCAGCAGCCCGACGCGTTCCACGCCGTCCTTGTCGCCGCACGTGGGGTTGAAGCAGCAGGCCGCACGCATCGACTTCAGGCATCTCGTGGCCATGGCATTCGACGGGGACGAGTGCGAGGTAAGGCAACAAGCAGACCATCCGGGTTTGGCTGGGAGTTCAAAGGCGTAGCTATTACGTGCATTCTGCAGGGTCCAGGCGACAGCAGCGCAATCAGGTTCCGTTAAGGGAGTTTCACACTGCTAGCACACTGGCTGAGTCACCAACAGTTTATTACATGCACGAGTGTTCATGCTTGACCGCAGTTGGGCGTGTGGCGTGATGGGACAATTCTGATGGGCGGCGTGCGCCTGCGCCTCACCATACCCAAGCAGCTGGTGCCTGTGCACAGGTAAGGCAGACATGCCTTAGAGCAGCTTGGCATTGCCAGGGAAACACTTGCTCTCCATCCAGTCTGCTTTCCATGTGGGTTCTGCCGCAACTTCCTTTAGCGTGGCTTCAGACTTCTGCAATGACTCATTTGCTTTGCTCCAGCTTCCTGACGCTTCACTTTGCGCCCTGCTTGTAGCCATGATGTCAAGCCCCACTACCTGATCTTCGGTGGCTTGGTGTTCACGACACTGACCTGCTTCTATCTCAAGGCAATGTGAGTGCAGTTTGGACCGCATAACAGCAAATCCATTGCATCATCCCTTCCACGTGGGCCGCCACACCCTGATCATGCTGATAGCATACAGTTGATGATTGACGACGCATGCT
Source organism: Chloromonas sp. AAM2 (assembly GCA_004335635.1). Classification (NCBI taxonomy): domain Eukaryota; kingdom Viridiplantae; phylum Chlorophyta; class Chlorophyceae; order Chlamydomonadales; family Chlamydomonadaceae; genus Chloromonas; species Chloromonas sp. AAM2. The sequence goes on from QAXH01005903.1 coordinate 78,209, forward strand.
TAAAAGCACTGCAACAACGGGCTGTTCACTTGGGGGATGCATTGGAAACTCTGGTCTTCAAATCATTGTGTATTTTTTATTTTGTCTGGTTACTTTTTATTGGTACTTTTTATTGGTGTGCTATACATGTTCATGGTTCATTGCTTTCCTCACTTCAGGTACGGTTCCAACTGGTCGCACAAGGCGCCAGTAAAGCTGTGCGAGCGGGCGCTGTGCAGCCGCATGGAGCAGGAGGGGCAGGAGTGCGTCATCATTTCAAAGGTGGGCATCCTGGCGCAGAAGCAGTGTACAAACTGCAAGTGTCACAGCTACACGGCCAGCTGCTTTGAGCCTTAGAGGGCTGTCTGTGGGAAGGGTTTGCGGATCATTTTCAGTCAGGTGCATCACTGCAGCATGTGAATGGGATGCTTGCTGCACTATTGGATATCAAGGATACCATGCACATCTGTGTGGTGCATGGCAGCTAGTTGCGACCATGTTTGCTTTGCTTCCCTCTTTGTCCAACGCACGTGTTGCCATCGCCTCGCCGCACATCAGCTTCCCACCCTTTACATGCTTAGCTTGAGCCGGTGAGCCATAGGAGCATGTGTGTGTTTGTGTGTGTGTCGGTTTTCATTGGGAGCGTCTTGGTGCGCTATCGTTTGGAACATGTGCCGATGTGTGCATGCTGCACAGGTGTTGGCGTATGACGTGAACCAGGGGTACCAGGACCTGGGCAACATCGAGGTGCTTCAGGTTGCGGGCGTGCCTGTGCACAACCTGGCGCACCTGGCGCACATCCTCACACACATACACCCAGAGCCCACCTCAGGGCCCTACGTGAGGCTGGATCTGCAGTGGAACAAGGTGTGGGGCTGGAGCTAGAAATGGGGTTGCACACCCGGAGAATCCAGTCAATGGGCGAGGTAGACATATTGTGACGTATCCTATGGCTGTTGCTGCCACCACTGTGAAGCGAACGGGATTGATTTCATTGTCTCTTAAGGCACTCTGCGCATGCAAGTGGCAAGCCCGCATGCTTCACTATATGATGCGGCTTACAAATGTATTGATAACATCATGGTTGCAGGTTGTGGTGCTGAACGTGCCCAAGTGCCGCGAGGCGCTGCCTGAGATCCTGGAGCAGAACTGCATCCCGGGCGCGGGTTACTACCCAGATACATTGATGCAGGTGCGAGCGCAGAGAGAGGAAAGACGTCAATGTCGGTTGTGCATCATGTTGGTAAGGGAGAGAATGATGGCAAAATGGAAGTTTCCTGGCTGTTCTGAGTGTGGCAATTGTAGACCAGCCAAGCAGTTTCCCGGCGGATTACCAGGTGGCAGGGGCCCTAGCCAGCAGGGGGTCACAAAGGACTCAGGAGGGTGGTTAGTATCATTGAGCCAGGTTGGTGATAGCGTTGCCAAGGGCATGTGTCATGTACTGGCCAGGTGGGGCCAAGGCTGGGGTACGCCAACTTGATACAACAGCTGGCCTGTCACTGATCTGCTCACAAATCACAAGTCTGTGGCACTTTCTCGCCTGCAGGGCGCACTTCAGCTGCCCGACTGCCTGCTGGAGGCAACTCAGAAAGCGCTGCTGAGCGGCATGGCAGCATGCTCGCTGTGATAGGGCAGAGCAGTGATTACGTTACGCATTCGACCTTGTACAATATGTTACCTCTTAATCGCTCCAGTACAGGAACGGCTCCATGGCTTGTGATGTGTGCACTCTGCTTGGCAGAAGAATAGTTGGTGAGATTTGTGATAGCTGATGGGGCCAACAGCTCGTGATGCAGAAGATGGCATCAAAGGCCACACGCTTATGGACATCACAGCATCCCTTGCCCAGTGTCTGCTAGCAGGCGCTTTGAACAGAGCGCCAAATGCCAAGGTGTAGATTTCTCTTGCCCTGTAACACTAGGACGCCGACCCGCCAGGTGGTACCGCCTTGTATCGCTTTTGTTCAGTGGATACTTCCTTCTTCCTCCTTTGCCCGCCTTTTGTGCATGTAGAGACTGTGATAGATGCATGTCTTGCGAGATTTACTCATTTGTGACGTTACCAACCCATTCTGTGTGCTGAGGTCCAGTGCCTTGGCCGGCCCACCACCTGCCTTGCGATTCCTGACCTTCGCTTATTCTCGGCTTTGGCTTTTGCCACCTCATGTCAGCCTACCTGTCATGTACATTGCATGCACATCACTGGTATGTATGGTCAAAGTGGCCGCTTGGGGTCATGAATGCATGGTTCGGCTGCCGACTCCCTTTCGGACACTTGAGTATCCAAACAATTCAATTCCATGTACATGCAACGTACGGAATGTTGTGAAAGCCAGGACGGACGATGAGTATAGTCCAGCTGGCGCCCTGCGGAAGCCGAAGGCATGCTACAAGCTACATGTGGCTGCAGCACAGCAGTGTACCATGTGCTGCTCAGACCCAGCATTGTCACACACACACGTATTTATGTGCAGATGTTCACACACTGATTGACCGTATCTCGCATCACCACCGCTGGCTGTGCTGTGAGTTTCAACAAACTGACTTGTTAATCGCACGTGTGGAGCGCTGCGTCATGCTAAAGGGATCGACCAATCAAATCTCAAAGCGCATATCAAACACAGGTTTTCAGTCCTCTGTGCGGATCTCTTGCATAAAGCCATCACCATGACCAGAAAGTCATCAACGCCCCATGCGACGGGGGGCCCCTAGTTAACCATGAGTACATGCCAGACTAGTAGCGCCAGGTGGGCTGAGTAGAAGCTTAGTTGCGCCCTAGTAGCGCCTTAGTGATTCAAGTAAGCTTCAGGGCGTAACTCGGCTAAGCTTCAGGGCGTAACTTGAGGGTTATCAGGTAGTTACAGGCGGGCACTGACTGCCTTGTGTCAAATGCTACCAGGATTCAACTAGGGCTCAACTAGCGTCGTAAACCAGGGGCTGCCTAGAACAGCAACGGTAACTCAAGTGGGTTCAACGAAAAAAAGGTTGGCCTCAACAAAGGCCTCTTGTGGCGGGCAAGGTAGGCTTGAGGCCAGAGCGCCGGTCTGCAGCTTCAACCGTACTGAGCAATGGGCACACTGTCTCATTGCATGCACTATCACTTGTACAGTCATTGAACTTCTGTCAGATGATTTTCACACCCACCCTGCAAACAGGGTTGAACACAACCTGCAGCTTGCCAGGTCATTGAATCAACTGAAGTGCCACCGAGTGGGCTACCAATGACAGAACCAACACAACGTCCAAAAGCAAGCTATCATCGACCCTGCCTGTATGATGCGTAATCTCGAGGTGTTGTAGATCGCCCAGACCTAGTGGAGCCCTTGACACGTGGTCCGTGGGATGCAAAAGGCTGCCCGCCGGTAGCAGGCACTCTCAGCTGTGCTCGTGGTGCAGTAATTAGGATGTGCCATGAGTGCGCACAGGCAGGGCAGCGTGTGTCATGAGCATGCACTGAGCAAACACTGCCGTTAAGTATAAGCATGCAGTGTGTATCGTGTGTACATACCTTGTACCCTTGCCGCTGTTGCCGTATCTACCCTGGGGGGCCAGCAACTCAGGTTCACTAAAACTGAATGTGACTAAGATCCAACTGCCACAACAGACCAACAAGGACGTACAGCAAGCAGAGCTGCCATGAGCTTGCAGAAGCACTGTACAGACTGCTTGCGGCAGCGGCAGGCCTTGGGAGCGAGGTTTGCAAGTTGATCGACGGGTTTGTCAACGTTGGCCGAGTTGGTCAACGTTGACTCGGAGTTGAAGTTCTGACCCAGGTCTGACTACACTCGCTCCCAAGGCTCCCGGGCCAAACTTATAAGGTTTCCAACGGTATGATATCCCGGAAGCGCCACCATATGTTAGCATAAGCTGAATGTTTTGGTATACATCTGCACTGAGAGTGTTCTCAGGAGCCAAAGATGGCATGAAAGCTGTAGTTGGATCAGCTGAGAAAACACTAACAGGGCAGAAGCCTACGACCTAGTGTCCGGACTGTGCATACGCACTCCACTGCCCTCTCCACTGCCCTGCCTTAAATGGTATTCCCTTGCAGTATCTCTTGACCGTCAGTTTGCTGTGCTTATCATGTCCGTAACGTGAATGTGTACAGACAGCCGTGAACGAGAGATGTGTACGTGCTGACTATACGGATCATCAGGTGGAACGCAAAGGGCAGACGGTGTGGAAGCTGGGCCTAGAAATGCCGTATCGCGGGCAGGTTCCACAGACTGGCTTGCCTGTGGTCGCATTCTTGGGACAACAAACGCGACAAGTATAATGACTGGTTGATTGAGATTCAAGGCTTTCTTGCCTCAGGTCGTGCAGAAGCAAAGTGGGAAGTTCGTCATTCGTAATTTCCGGTACTTTTCTTTAGCAACCGCTTTTCAGTGTTTCCCGGTCGCATCACGAAGTTTGCAAGTGATGGATGCTGCCGATTGGTTTTCGCGCAATGCGTTTTCAACTGAATGCTTGACTCACATTGACAGGGGTGACTCGCTTCGCTTAGGGTTGACGTGGACGTTGCAATCCCATCCGCATCTTTCGTGATGTGGGCACACGGCTGGCCATGCTGGCTGGCTTTGCTTTTCTTGCGAGACTGTGCAACATCCGCGGACACCTCGTTGCGACTCAATCATCTGCAGGTGAGCCCAGCTTGGAATGCCACGACCCTCGGGAGTTCCGGGCATGTGTGGGCCCGTCCCACGCACGCCATTCCCTTTTCAGATCATCCATTCGCCTTTTAACAGGCAAAAGACGCTGACACCATGGTCATAACACATAACCTGGATATCCTGTTTGGCATGTGAAGGGGGATGGTTACGTATGACAGAAGCCACGTGTAGGGTGTCCAGGACAGCTGACCCAGACAACGTTGCGCCCCTCTTGTTGCAACAGCTAAATAGGGAAGGAATTGATGAGGGTGATGGCAATCTATGCACCAGATTTTGGTGATGGCAATCGATGCTATGACCACAGCACCACGAATTCAATGTGATGTGATGCAAGCCGCTGCGCCCTACCAGTGCTGCTCGCAGGCCAAATTACACAATGTTCTTGCTACCAACAGAAGCGCACATAGAGCTCCTTTCCCTGTCTTCAACTGGCATGCCAAAAGGCGTTCCACTGCTTCTGTGCTGGTGTGTGCAGACGCTCCATGCACACAATTCCTACCACAGATGCCCAGTACCCAGCATGGTGGCGCTGTTCAGCAGGTACGCCAGCCTGTGCGAGTGGCAACGGTCGGCCTCAATTGTAGCTGAAGTACAGCAAAATGGGACTGTGATACAACAGCGGTCGCTAGTGCGCTGCTATGGATCAGTGGAACTGAAATGCTGGGTTCCCATTATTCATGTAAGGCGACGACTGTCCCTAGCCACTTGGGCCGCTGCTGGCATACGCATGACGAATGTGCCCATGCATGTGATGCCCTGCAGCCCCATTGGAGAGGCGGTGGTCCAGGTAGGCTTGAGGCCAGAGCGCCAGCCTGCAGCTTCAACCGTACTGAGCAATAGGCACACCGTCTCATTGCATGCGCTATCACTTGTACGGTCATTGAACTTCTGTCAGATGGTTTTCACACCCACCCTGCAAGCAGGGTTGAACACCACCTGCAGCTTGCCAGGTCATACTTGGATGGCAAAATGCACTGGCTGGTGCTTGCGTGGTCTTGCTTACAATGGGTTTCACACCACTCGGTGCGATATTTTTCCAGACAGGCTGCAGCTTTCCATGTCATGCTTCGCTGAATGACAGGGCACTGTGATCAATTCCTAGTGTAGCCCTTGGTGATGTGCGTTGCCGAGCACGTGGCTTGCTACAGACATGACAGCGCAGCCTTCATAATGTACGGCCTAGTCCTGGAACCCACGCACAGGCTTTGATTGCCAGGCCACACACAGGCCAAGGCAGCACTATCAGTATAGCAAGCCCCCGGCTCTTTGGAATCCAGTCATTATCTGCCAGAGTTCAATGGGCTCTACAAGTAGCAAACTCATTGGCTGTCCGTCCACATTCGTGTTGTGTGTGCGTCTCTGTGGGAGTGCCCAAACGATTGGGAAACCCTGAAGCGCATGCATGTCCGCCATCATGCTGTGTGCGTGTCTCTGTGTGAGTACAGGCACTTCAGGACTCAGGGCGGCGTGACATACTCCCCGAGGCGCTGTCCTACGGCCACGGGCCGCTGCTCTCACTGGTCAGTGACCTGGGCGTGAGGTCGCTGGAACTGGACGTCGTGTTTGACCCGGATGGGGGTGAGTGGCCACAACAGGTGGCAGACAGAGAGTTAGGGCATGGATGGTTCGGCGTCCTCTCACAATTGTAAAGTGTGTTTGTCATGGGCAGCAATCAAGCTCAGGATAAGGGCCTAGTCCGAAACTGTCTGTCGTTTTGCAGTCAAACCGTTACTGTTACTATTGGTTCCACTCTTGGCCAGAGTGTGTAAGGCACAAGACTGTTGGCAGGCCCGGCATGCATGAGCGCTGGCCAGATGCTACATGACGTGGTTGCTGGGACTACAGGGCCTGAGAGCAGCATGCAGGCCTTTTGAGGCAAAAGAAAGATGTTTGCCAGTTCTGGAATAATTCTTTTGTCCTGCACTGAAACCATTGGTAGTTTGAAACTCCACAGTGCTGATCTACGGCAGCACAACCACCAAATCTACGCAGGCAGGGAGCGAGCAGTAGCACGATATTGAACACATTAAGCTGCACAAGCTCGCACACGCAGGCTGCAGACAGGTCCTGCACGCTGTACTGGTACTGATGTCACAGGTCCTAAGGCCAGGCCACACAGAGTATACCAACCAGGTGCCCGACAACCCACACAACAGAACATACAGACAATAGCCTCAAGACAAGCACTCCTGGTCATTGGAAAAGAGCAACACATCCGCACCAGGTATGCCAGCATAAGATTGCTAAATTAACAATGGTGGATATGCAGTCCAACCTAAACCAGCACCTAAAGTGCTTAAGAGTCACTGTCACCATCTGTCCAATGTGTCCAATGTGCGTCCGATGAAAACTATCGTGGTGGCGACTTACCTTGCAAACTTCTGAAGCCAGTATGCCAGTATGGCAGACATGACCCATCACGCTAACCATTTGCAGACAAAGTGTGACGGCGGTTCTGGTTCATGACTTAGATAACATGTCAGGAGGTTGTTTGTCCCAGAAGTGGCACGACAACTGGAGGCGCCCTCAATATCTCCCACTTTGTAACAAACCCAGTGGAACCGTGAGACACACAAGAATTGTCCCAGAACTGGCAAACTTCTTCTTTTTGCGGCTGTGAGTGCCGTGCCTTGTTACCAGTGTCCTTGGCAATTCTGAACTCAAGAGCCTGCCATGGACCCATGTGTGTGTGTGTGTGTGTGTGTGTGTGTGTGTGTCTCAGTGAGTGTAAATGTGGGTGTGTACGTGTATTTCTTGCAGGGCGGTATGGCTACAGGGCCGGTCCCAAGATATCTGCAGCCCTGAAGCTGGCGGATGACAGCGCACAGAAGGGGGGGCCGGAGCTGTTCACACCAGGGTAAGATTTGGTGTACTGGCGTTGGTGTGCAACTATGTGCAGCGGTTATGGCAACATGTGCTTGACAATCACATGGTGCCCTATGGTGGTGGTAAGCCCGCCGCCAGACCTCGTCTGTTGTGACAGCGTGTGTCCCATAACCGCATGGTGATATGGTGTGCTGCAGCGGGCAAGAGAAGCGTTGTCAGCTCATGTGCGGCCTGTCACGCGTCCTGTCCTGCTGTGTGTTTGATTGCCGCGCTGAGCAGGGCGTGACTGCTGTGCTGTGCTCTGCTCAGGTCCAAGGTGCTGCACATACCTGACCTTGACTTCCAATCCACATGCGACAGCCTGGTCTCATGCCTGGCACCCATCGCCACATGGAGCGCGGCCAACCCCACGCACGCCCCGCTCTTCATCGCTATAGAAATCAAGGTAAGGCACAGCATCATGCTAGCACCTGCAGCAGCACCAGCACTCACACAACTGCTGTACGAGCCCTCAGCACATAGCTCAGTCATACAAGCTGGCTGGCTCAGGCGTCCAGTGCACCCTGCCGCACAGCACCCTGTACTGTGCAGTGACGTCCCCCACCATATGGTGAGTCCTACAGGCTTGTGATGCAGCTTGAGGCCTATGATATCCTGTCTGATTCTCAACCACAAGCTGCTGCTGCTGTGAGTGAGTGAGTGAGTGAGTGATTGAGTGTGTTTTCATATCTGTGCGCAGTCCTGGAACCCTGAGTCCTACATTGGGCCTGTGCAGCTCGGTCTGGTCAACTCGCTGCTCAGGTTCGCCCGCGGCAACCCCGAGAGCTTGGCCAGCACACCAGCGCCAGACGTGGCCTATCTGTACGCACTGCAGGACGAAATCCTGACTGTGTTTGACAGGTGGGCAAGGCCGTGTTGCTGTAATCTCAGTGTTCTGTCATTGCCCAATGATCGTGTTGTGACAGGGTCTCCGGTGGACATCCTTTTGTCATTGGGTAACACACAGAAAGCAGTACAATTGTACATGCATGCCACGAGGACTTGAGCCCACCTGGGCACTGACCTGCGCTTGATCCGCCCCTTGTCTCCGACTGCGCGCCTGTGTTCCATTCACCCCTTTCTCCCGATCACCTGTGCCCGAACCCCACACACCAACGGTGCCCGAACCCCACACACCAACAATGAACCAACATACAATCAAACAGCCTCATTGGCATGGTGTTCTTCTGTGTGAGTAGCACCGTGTATGCCTGGTCCTGCCTTACAGGTCGCAGGTCTTCACTCCGGACGAGTTCCGCGGCAACTACTCATCCCTGCAGGAACGCATTGCACAATCTGGTGTGTGATGCTGAGTGCTCCCAGCCGACCGCACCATACGCACTGCTTTCATTTGCCGCGCCACACACACACTCATGCCACGTGGTTGTGTCCGTTTCTAACTAAGCTGGTTGGATTGCGGCGCACACAGCAGCATCCAGAACCGCTGTAACACTGGAGTTTTCTGTGCTACTGCAGTCCGTACAGACTGGGCCAGCTGGGCCTCTGAATTGCAAGTTACTGCTGCAGTTGCAATGGCCTTCATTTCTGTCCGTGGCTCTGCCCCAACTTGTTGTTTTGCACCGCGCTAGGCCATTAGACAGGCTAGAACGGACCACTCTCCCGAACCTGCAAAGTCCCGCAGACCTTGCAGACACACTTGGCCATGAGTTGTGTCCGCATCTGGGCACCAATTGGGTCTTGCAATTCTGTCCGTACCACTGTGACTGGCCGCCAGGTCCATGTCACACTGCCCAAAGTTTGATTTGATCAATCACCTCTGGACGCAGGTTGGCCCTTGCTGGACGATCTGCGTGGCCATGTGTTCTTCCGAGCGCTGGGGTCAGGCAGCTACATGCGCCTGCTTGAGGAAACGTGGCCGGGCGGCAAGGGCGCGCTGCTCTTCAGGGAGGAATACGTGTGTAAGTGGAGGCAGGAGGACAGGAACGTGAATTTCACTTGTTGAGTTCGATGGCCGTCTTGGGGCCCCAGTGTTGGCATCCCGGCTTTGGAGATGAACTCACGATTTCTGAAGCACAAGGCAGTTCCACGTCACGATGAGATCAGCAAAACGGAAGCCAGCAACTGTTAGGAGCTGGACCCCCCTGTACTGGGCCTACTCGTAGTACATAGGAGTCGAGGCAGTTGCCTTACAATGATCAATTCCTAGCCATTTTAAATACCCAGACTTGAATAGTAAGGTAAGAAACTCACAGACGTGAGCCCAATTACTGTTGGATGCTAGTTTCATGATAGTTGTGGCACTTGGCGGGCTGTCCGTGCCTTCTCTCGAAGCCCTCGACATTTCAGTCACCGCCTGTTGCTTGTACCGCCTGTTGCGCGGTTGCTTGTCAAGATGCTTGGCAGGGGGCTGTCTGTGCGTACATACGTTTGTGTGTTGTTTTCAGGTCCCTCATTCTCTGCCTGTCACGTGGCTGGCCGCTGCAGATGGTCTGCCGTATGTTCCTGGAGCCGGCACCGTGTTTGCATCCATCGACTGGGGTGTCAATGGGCTGCCAGGCATGCTGAACCGGACGGCTCTGGCCGAGATGGGCGTGCCGCTGGATGACAGTGCCATGAACGACGACCACCGGCGCATTGTGGTGGGTGGCGGCATGAATGCGACCGGGGGGCCAAACACCAACATATGCAGTTGATGCAGCTCCAGGACAAAAATTTGTAACGAAACACACGTTTTTCCAAGTATTGACGCACTGGTGAAGCCCAGCTTCTAGTCTCGTATGATGCACCCTCCCACCACTGCACATCCTGACCATTGCAATGCAAGGATGCATGTACCCTGGTGTGCCGTTGCCACTGGTGAAATCGCTCTGGTGCCCAGGCCCTCAAGCGGTGCGGCTGCACACACCTGCTTGATGGCAGAGGATGCAGCTGGCCAAGCCCGTACCGCTTTGAATGTTGTGCACATGATCTCATATCATCATGTACCGCTCTCCATGTTGTGCACGTACACACCTGCCGTGTCCAGGGGTCACAGTACAAGCCCAGCTGCCACCACCCCGCTGCACTCATGCATGGGCCCTGATGACGCCCAGTGAAACAAGTCCGACGTTTGTCTGCATGCTTGCATGACCTGTATGCTTACCATCTGCATGTTTGCATGTCCTACAGGCCAACGAGTACCGCCTAGCCATTGAGCAGGTGGTGAAGGACGGCAAGGTCATGCTACGGGCCACTGGGGACAGCGGCACCATGCAGGCACGCATGAACTTCAAGGGGTTTGCGTGAGTGGAAGAGAGCACACCTCAACTGTCAGCTGTACACAGTGTACAGGCATCACTGGGTCGTTGGCCTCAGCATGATTTCGCATAGCCTGGCTTGAGGCGCTACCGTTGAGGCCTTTGGATACAACGCTGCCATGCTTTGTTAGCCACGAGGCAGTCAAACCAACATGGCACCTTCTGTGTGTGTGCTAGCAGAGCGGCCGCAGCGGCGGGTGGTGCTCATTTCGTTCACACAGACTACCCGGCTGGTGCTGTCAGTCAATGTGGCTTCACTTCCAACTACACCAGTGAGTGCACGCGCTCTGTTTTCCTTGGGATTGTGAGTTGAGGCAGCCAGGCACGTAGCATCACCACGCTGTGCGTCATTGCGACCTCGGTGTGTGGCATTTGCATTGGCTATTTGTGCGAGGTTATGCATCACATGCACAGCTCAGCATTTTTTAAAATTGGTACCTGCCCTGCGCTCTGCAGTATACAATCTGCAGATCATGCGCGGCACCTGGAACAGCACCACCCTTTCGGCCACCAACACCACAAGGTGGTACAACAAGGACCAGCCGGTGCAGCTGGCAACAGTGTGCAATCCCGTGACCGCACAGCCCGCATGCACCACATGGATGGCAGGTGGGAAAGGGGAAGCCGCATGCACGCTAACTATGAGCAGCTTGTTTTGTGCTGTTCTTTGCAACATGTGCATTTCGCTGGCTTAGCCGGACTGATTATCTGCAGCAGTGTGCATCTGGTCCAGTGCGTGCACCAGACAGCGCAGCATGCATGTCGTACCCAGGGCTTCTGTCCCCAGGCGTGGCTCTGCAGTGCACTTGACCGGTCCAGCTGGCAGAACATGTGTACCATGCACACTGCTACCACAATAGTGAGCTGGCGTACAGCTGTCGGTTGGGAGGTATGCGGTAGCTGGCAGTATCAGGACAAGTCCACCCACAGGAAAATGCACATGGGTCTCCGTCTTGGCTGCATCAAACTTGTGCGCAGCAATTGGCAAAGCAAGCGTTTGGGTGGCCGGCCCTGAGCCGCACTTGGCTGACCTTGCTGTTAACACTCTGACCCTGGGACGACCTTGCTGTAACACTCTGACCCTGGGGCTACCTTGCCGTCAACACTCTATCTAACACTTTGACAAGCGTGCTTTACCTTGATTGCACGTGCAGGTGGGCAGCCCGCCAGCAGCTGCACATGCTACAGCCTCTTCTGAGATCGCCCTGAAGACCTGCTAAAGTATTTGACCGTGTGTTTCACGCATGGGCAAGCGTTCCAGTCTATCATAGCAGCTGACACGCAATGTACAACGGATGGTCAGCTGCCTCGAGATTAGCGGATATGCACGTTTAGGTGGTCAGCCTTGATCTCCTCAGGCATGCAATACGCCCTGTGGCCAGAGGTTCAGGGTCCTGAGCATTGGAGGAGCATCATCGCCTGCACAAACGCTACACAACCATCAGTCGTGAATCTAGCCTGCCTGCGCACCTGAGCTCTGCACAGCACTTACTGTTAAGGGCTCATCGCCTGCACAATCGCTTGGCAATTATCAGTGGAACATAGCCTGCCTGTGTTGTGCCCAGTATGTGGTAACGAGCACATGTTGGCTAAATCATCATGCGAGCCAACACCGGATCCCACTGGGCCGTTTGAGCGCTGCCCATGCATTTGCCATGGCACCTCTAACGTTGCTTGTGCATTTGCCTGACCCAGCCAATAGCAACTCTGGACGACAGAATCCAATAGTGGGATGGCCCACTGACACACAGCAGGATGCACCATTTTGTATTTTGTGTGACAATTCTCAATAATAACTTTGTACAGTTCACCCCTCAACGTCAGTTCCGCGACTGCATCAGGCATTCATTTCTGATCTGTTTCCGCAATCTGTTTTCGCACGCTGTGTTGTGAGGATGTGCCTGACTAGCCACTGGCCAGTCACACACCTCTCACCTTAGTTGTCTGTTTTGGCTCTTTGAAACCTGCTTTACGACGCCCTCTATGCTTCTAGTGTACGCCTGCCGCATTAGGATTTGCGAAGGCTCGTGAACGATGTACACCCTTTATGGTATTCAATTCCTGTATTAACCAGTGTGGTATGCAATCCCTGGTATTCATCTCTCCAGAGAGGTGTATATAACCAGTTGAAGCTAGAAGGGTGAACCAACCAATCTGTGGCCCTTGCAACCTCACCCACCGCCCCTGTGGCCCCTGCAACCTCACCCGCCTAAAAAAAAAACTCAAAATGGTATGTGGATGTCGGGTGCATCACGTCAGAGACTGGACTTGCGATTACAGCGGCACACGCACATGACTAGCACAAAGTATTGGTGGTAGAAACAGGTGAAAGTGAAGGTGTGAATGGTACACAGGGACAAAGGAAAATGCAGCAGAGCAAAACGTGCAACCCTGGTTTGTTGGCGTTGGGAGAGGAAGAAAAAAAGCAAAACCCCGGTTTGTGTCGGGTCGTCCACTATCGCACACGCAGCAAACAGAGCAAACAGAGACTCACAAGAGGAAAGGGTCTCCAGCCTGCAGAAGTCAGCAGCTAATAACAAAAAGCAGCCGGGTACCCTGAATTACTAGCAGTGCACGAGTATCCTGGTTTGTACGAGTGCACCTTGGTACCTCGAGTTGCTGCTATCAGCAATCAAAGGCTCAACAACTGCAAAGTTTATTCAGGTTGACAAAAAGGAGCCGGATAGTACCCTGGAATACCAATCAATGACTTGCATATACCCTCAAGTACATGTCCGTTTTGCAATTTCGTGTACAATTGTACATCCTTTCCAGTCAACTCCAGATAGCAAGCATGTCGATGCTTGAGTTTGAAATTGAAAATCTGCTAGGCAGATTGTGGCGTCTCGTTCTGCGCGTAATGGGGTGATGCATTACTGCATCTTGAGTGGCTTGAGGTTGGCGTAGTCCTTGAGCAGCATGTCACGTGTCACAAACGTTTCGTCCTGCGAGGGTGCCCACGTGATGTCAACTGCCATCAACCGCTCGCTGCTCAGCCCACACAGGCACTTCATGGTGCTGCACACGTCTGCCCAGCTGCCCACACTGCAGACAACCGAACACACGAGCCAAGTGGCATTTAGACCAGGCCACGTGCTGCGATCGGAGTGCCAATGTTATAATCAGCTATATGCAGTAGAGTTGCAGAGATGACAGACCGTCACATGGGTTTTAGGCCGTTCTACGGCTCAAACAAACCAAACTCCAATCTTAAGATGAGAAATAGAACACTACTGTCAGTGCAGACACGCCCAGTTTTCAACTGCCCTGCACCCCTGTGGCCGCCGACTACCCCACTCCACCCTCACTCTGACCCACGTCCCTCACTCCAACCCACTCCTTCAACTCCAACCCAACCCTGCGATTTCCCTACTGTTCCTCGTCCCATTTCCCTACAAACCTCCCTTTCAACCTACCTTGAAGGCACGTCCAGATGTCCCCTTGCTGCCACCACCAAGGTCACCACCAGTGCGTCATCACAGCCGCTCTCCGTCATATTGGGCTGTGCCGCCAGCCAGTGCCACAGCTGTGTGCGCTGCGGCTCCGCGGGGCCGTCCCACTCCGTCACACACGAGCCCTGACCCGCGGGGTGGGCAAGCGCCTGAGGAAATGGAAGCGGACACATCTCACATTGATGTCAATTGTCAATTGTCTTGCATTTCAACGTTACTGAGTGGGTGCCATGTGCTCATGAACTGTCCGGTCCTGTATGGATGCACATCCATGCTGCGTATTGTTGCGGAGCCTCCACTGCTGATGCCTCATGCTTCAGCAGGGCCCTGGGAGGCAAGTCCAGCACTTCCCCAGACACGAGCGAATCGCTTCTAATGCATGTCACGGCACCTGTCCACGTCACACCCACCTCTTCATTCCTGGCCTTTGTGGCTTCACTCCTGACAACTTCACTGAACAAATCGTACGTTTCCAGCTTGCTCTCCAGGTGCACCACTGTCACATCTGCAAAACCACGTGTAACACAACGTACGTCGCTTGTGCCTCGTACACAGCTGTGCGTCATGCACCCCCCTATCGTCCAAACGAGCTCGAGTCAGCCGTGCACTCGTGTTGGCATGCTGTCGAGGCCATGAGAGAGGATGCGACAATGGCACGTGGAAACGCGTGAAGGTAAGCTGTTGGCACCTGCATTGCCTGGTCTGGCATGAAGAGGGCACAAGCAAGGCGCCAAGAGGAGGCAGCTGCTTACACACTGAGTCACATGTCCCATTGACGCTTTCAAAACTGGCACAGCGGTCTGATTTCGCCATCCTATAGCGACACACACAGGTGCCTTGGTCACCCTGCTCACCTGCCAGGGCTGCAGTCTGCTGGTGCTTGGACAGCTCGAGGAGCGCCTCCTCAACAATCAGCCACAGACCATGTTGCCCAACCTGTGGCATGGAACCAAAAGCAGACAGGCACATCATGGCACCCGCCTGACTTGCCACGTGCTAACCTCATGTCACTGTCATGTCACGCACAGACATCTCCACCTTCACGCCAGATCTTCAAACTCATAGCCCTGATTGGATCACATAGTCACTGGACAATCAAATGATGCCTTATCACGGATAGACTTGCTCCAGATGTCACACACGTAACATTAGATAGATCTTAGTCACCTGTATCATTGAGTTGAGCTGTCCCAGGCGCGTGCGCAGCTGCTTGAGCTGACTGCCCCGCCTGGCGCCTGGCGGGTTGACCAGCCCCAGCTGCAGCCGCACCAGCGTCAGCGGCTCCGCGCGGTCGCCCAACCGCCGCAGCACCGCGCGCAACGCCTGCGAGCAACGGCATTCAGCACAAGCCTTGCACATCGCTGTACGTACACGCTGATGAGGGCAGACGATACATGCACAGTGGCAGCCCACCAGCCGAATGGAGACATCAAACTTGCTTTGCCTGCCCTGATGCTGTGGCCTGCCAGCCCTTGTCACTGGCCGCACCTGCACGCCTATCACATTGGCCGCTATCAGTGCTGCCAGCTGCGCCCACCAGGGAAAGGCCCTCGCTGCCAGTGTCATCACCGGGAGCCTCACAGCCGCCCCTCCGGCCACGGGCAATGGCAGCGCCAGGCCTGACAGGTCTCCACTGCTGAATGCAGCCGCTGGCTGGTGTGCGGAGTCAGGTGCTACACCCTGAGGAGCGCTGTGAGATATGTATGCAAGGAAGGGCAAGGGGGCAGGGCTGGGAATGTTGGCGGCTGTGTCTGGTAGGCCGGCCACAGCAGGGGCTGCGCTGCCTGCGTGTGCTGTTCCAGTGCTTGCTGTTGATTCAGAAACGTCTGGCGAAAGGGATGCGACAGCTGCCACAGCTGCTGCATTCATGTTTCGTGTGGGCTGCATGCCTGGCAACTGGGCAACCTGCCTGACTGCCCCTCGTTTTGCTGCCTGCGCTGCCTCGATTAGTTCAGTCAGGGTTCTGCTAGACCCTTGAGCGTCTGGTGCGGCTGGGGGAGGTGCAGGGGGAGGTGCGGGTGCGGGCGTTGCTCCACTGTTGATGGGATAATCGTCGTACCAATCTGGTAGTTCGGGAGCCGGTACGGGGGGAGCGGGACGGGGTGGGCTGGGTGCAGCAGGTGCTGGCGCTGCTGCGGCAGCCGGAGGTGCTGGTGCTGTTTCAGCAGCAGTTGGTGCTGCCGCTGCTTCGACCGCAGCCGGTGCTGGTGCTGTTTCAGCAACAGCCGGTGCTGGCGCTGATTCAGCAACAGCTGGTGCTGGCGCTGGTTCGACAGCAGCTGGTGCTGGTGCTGGTTCGACTGCTGCTGGTGCTGGCGCTGGTTCAGCTGCAGCTGGTGCTGGTGCTGCTTCAACAGCAGCCGGTGCTGGCGCTGATGTGATAGCAGCAGGTGCTGGGGCATTGATGACAACTTCAGTGGGTGGTGGTACCACAGGGGCTTGCGCTATGGTGGATGGGGTGGTTACTGTGGCTGCGAGTGGAGGTGCAGGGACAAGGTCCTGCCCACAGATGAGTTCCATGATTGATCCTGTTGAGCTTGGTGGGGCGATCACAGCTGACTTGGCAATCTTTTCTTCTGGATGGTTTGTGTAGTACAGCTTGCAGATGAGGTCTGCCACTGATACGTATGGTTTGGAGTCAACGGCAGCGGCTGAAATTTCCGCGTGTGCGGGTTGTGGAGCTGACACCTGTGAACAGTGTGCACGACAATGTGGCCTGGAATTGATCCTGGTGAGCCTGTGACAGTGCTCAGACACGCTGGGTGGGAAGTAGAGCAAGCACAGCCTCCCACGTCCATTCCAGGGGGACAAGTGCACCAGGTTACGCTTTCACACCATGACATTGCCTCAGCTGTGCCCTTGGTACACTACCAGCAGCAGACTCCGACCATCCGCAAGCCAAGAGGCAAGTTGGCGGGTCCAAGGCGGGCCAAATCAAGCTTTTGGACAAGAAGTGGGCTGCACTCTTACCAGCAAAGCAGCTGTGGCAACCATGCCTGCAGCACCCAGGAAAATGGTAGACAACGTGCTGGCTGCCGGCGCCACGTCGTCATGAGTTGAATTGCCTTGTGCATTGGATGCGGGTGTCATAGCAGCAGACCTCCGCGACGCTTCGCAACTGCAACGATGAGTGTCCACAGCCGCTCCCGGTCCCAAGGCGATAACATGCTGCCTAATCCGTGTCGCCGCTGTGCCATGCCTGCCTTGAGTCATCATCCGTTGTCTCATGGTTGCAACAAAGCCTTGAGATTGGCGATACGGGCGCCGGCACGCTCTGATGGTTTTACGACAATGATGACTTGAATCACGAGACTGCACTGGTCTCCTGGATGCCCCAGCAAGAATCTCGTGCTTACGGGAACGTACCCAACACGGGTGTAGTAGTGCATTTGGCCCCTTTCTGCCCCTTTTACAAATGCACACGTGGCACTGCTAAAACGGCTTTCTCTTGGCCGCTCAGGTTCGCTTCTTATGGCAAGGCAAGCCCCTCGAACACACACAGTTGTACTCTCTTGCACGCTCAGTAGTTAATTGTTGGTGCGTACACGCGCTGTCACAGCCAGCTCATTTGAAGCAGCTGTCGTGTTGACGAGGGAGAGCAAGGATGTCTTACAGGAAGACAGTAGTGTCTGCTCGGAGGGACCAGAAGAAGGGCCGCACTGGGGGCTTGACAGAGGAGCAGAAGCAGGTGCGGTGCAGAACTTTGTGCAAGTTGAACCCCGCTGCCCGATGCATGGAGCTCGTGCTGAAGCCTGCTGACAGCCAGACGCTTGGTAGATATGAGCTGTGCAGCAATGGTCCAACGTGGCTTGTTGTGTGCGCAGGAGATCCGAGAGGCTTTTGACCTGTTCGACACGGATGGCTCTGGCACCATCGACGCCAAGGTCAGTCCCCTCTCACAAGACCAAGCGCAGCCAACAAGCAGCCCTTAGCAAGTATTGCAGCTGCTTACGCGTATAGGTTAGGAACACGGCAGACTACTTACAATTTGTGTGTGTATCACAATGGCTGCCCGCCGATCAACATGCGCGAAGGCAGCGCACACTGTGGCATTGTAAACTACTTGAATTACTACCAGTTGAAGCTGGCACGGTGGAGTGCATGCGACGGACACAGTTGCGATTGGGGTTTTTGACTTGTTGTTGCGCAGGAGCTCAAGGTGGCCATGCGCGCGCTGGGCTTTGAGCCCAAGAAGGAGGAGATCAAGAAGATGATCGCTGACATTGACAAGGTGGGCTGTGAAGCATTTGCACGGCTGTAGGAAGAGGCGGGGTCGCACCTGCGGGGTCCAACTAACTTCTCTGGTTCTTTGCATTGCAGGATGGCAGCGGCACCATCGACTTTGAGGAGTTCTTGCAAATGATGACGGCCAAGATGGGCGAGCGCGACTCTCGTGAAGAAATCATGAAAGCATTCAAGCTGTTTGATGATGACAACACTGGATTCATCACGCTGAAGAACCTCAAGCGTGTGGCCAAGGAGCTGGGCGAGAACTTGACGGATGAGGAGCTCATGGTGGGAGCAGGCCATGCAGCAGGCACATGCAGTTCAGCAGCCAGGCCATGCATGCAAGGCAGAGGCATGCAGCATCCGAGCCAAGCAACGGATGTAGCAAACATGCATCTTGATGTATCAATGCTTGGCATGCAAGACAGCTGTCATATTCTCGCATGCAAGTGATGATCATCAAGTTGTACATGAAGTTCACCAAAGTGATACACGTGCGCTCCCATGTTGTTGATGCAGGAGATGATTGAGGAGGCAGACCGGAATGGTGATGGACAGATTGATGAGGAGGAATTCTACCGCATCATGAAGAAGACCAGCTTGTTCTGAGCTCACCTCACCGGACCGTTGCAGCTATGGCCACCTGTGCAGCAGCAGTTTGCTGCAGGGAGCTTGCAGTGGCTTGCATTTGTGACGCAAAGCCTGCAGGCTGTCCACTGACACGCCATGCAGCAAGGAGCCTCTTGAGCTGATCATCTTGATTCTTCCTATTTGTTCGTCTGTTTGGGCTGTCTGACACTGGCAGTGGTTTGTACCACACAGCTTCCTTGCCTGTTTGGGCTGTCTGACACGTGCATATTTGCACCAATGGTGTGTACAGTCGTCCACACAGGCAAAGCTGTGAACCCTTGTGTTACCTTTCGATGTGTGCTGTGTGTAGACACCACTTGTACTGATATGCCACCTTGAGGCTTGTGTAACCAGACTACAGTGCGCTGTTTACTGGCTAGCCTGCTGTAATCATGGCTTGCATGCACTTGGCGCCCGGTTGGAGAGAGAGATGCTTACAACCATTCTTGGCTGCGTGTGAAGTGCTGACGCGGACAGCGGCTCTCAACATGAGGCCACACTAGTGAGGCAGTCATGCAGCAGCTGAATGCCAGTTGGCCATGGTGTTTATGGCCTCCATATCACTTGCACAGGACTGAAGCAATTTGAATGGGGACATCTACATCTTAAGAATTTACCCGGCCTGAAGTACACATCCGAATCGGTGGTTGGATACCTGAACTGTCACACTTGAGTTCAAACAGGACAGAAATCTAAGTGCCACTTGTACATGAACCTGTACTGTGCCAACTGCATGGACGATACGGAGAAGGCGCGTAAGCGCTTGTCTACCTTGCCGCACATGTGATGAGGCAGGATGCACACGATCCTGTGCGGTTCGTCAAGCTTGCATGCCGTCGCGCGCCCACCCGGCAATAGCGAAGCGCGTTACCGCTGTGCGACCGCCACGCATGACTGCAGCAGCAGGCAGACAGCGCATGCCCGCAGCGAGAGCCCAGCTTTTCGTCGGCTGGCTGACGGGTGGCACAGTCATCGGAACGCCGCCATGCATGCAGCTGGTGGTTGGCACAGCGACACCGACAATCCCACCACCCAGCACAGCAGACGCAGCATCACCACCATCAACCAGTTGGTGCAAGTAGTGCACCAACGAATCTCGACACAGCCAAGCTTGGAACATGGGTTTGTGGGCTGGGTGTGCATCCAGCTGCTACGCTTCATGGCCAAGCATGAGCGTACCTTGGTGATAGCGCGCAGGGACGACAGGCGTGCCCTCTGGACCATCCCCTCTTCAAGCGATCCAACCTTGCCAGCAAGGCCATCACAAGCTGCAGCCAGACCCGTCATTTATCAACAGCCGGAAGACCCCTATCCACAGGCCAGAACAATATTGCAGCTACTTCTGCAGCACAGCGAGCCACTGTCAGAGTGTACTGATGTGGTGGCAGCTGCCCACTTGGTGCAGGCGTTAGGCGCAGCCAGGTACCAGCCCGTGCCCAGCTCACATCTGAACGATGTGCTGACTGCCATGCAGCCGCTGCTGGCCAACATGCAGCAGGGCTGTCTGACTAAGCTGTTGTGGGGGCTAGGCAAGATGCGACATCCACCGCCTCACGAATGGATGCAGGCAAGTGCATGGCGGGATGAGGGTGGAATGCTGAAGGCACACACGCGCATGCATTTGACAATCTGGTCCTTCATCACCCCTGACCTACCTGCCATGTGTGATGATCATTGTAAGTCTTTCCAGTACAGATTTGTCCAGGCTTGTAGCAGCGGCGTGTGCAGTGCAGCACATCACCAACCAGAGAACAGACTTGTGCAGTAAACACCAGTCTTGCTGCACAGGCCCTACGACTGCAGCTCCTGTGATGTACCACACAACGCCATCCCTGCCTTGCTCAGCCCTGCAGACCGCGCTTGACGTCTGCACAAGCCGCAGTCTCTTGTTCGGGACGTTCAGCAGCGTGCGTCTGCTTGAGGGCCTGGCAGGGTTGCCGGGGCGCTGCCCGCGTGACCTGCTCATTGACCTCTGCACCCGACTGCAGCCGCACCTGGCGTGGCTGACACCAGGTCAAATGATAGCGGTGCTGGTCAGCCTGGTGCAGCTCAACTACAGCCCCACAGCGGAGTGGCTGGCTGACTGGTGCCAGCGCAGCAGCAGCAAGCTACCCGGACTGACGGTGCCACTGGCGGCACAGCTGGCACGTGCGCTGCTCCGGTGAGCTGGCTGTGGGCCGCCGACCATACAATCATGTTAGTCCAGTTCACTCGGGTGGAAGAGCCCACATGCGCGCAGGTGCACTCCCTGTCGCATTTCAGCAGCACGGCAGTTGTGCTGATTCACGAGATTCACGAGCAACAAGCACGTCATCTGTTGGCATCACATGCCATATCGCTACCACAGTGTCCCCTGAACCGCCATATCCACAAGCTGGCTGTGCACCTTGCATTGCACAGGTTGCGGTACGTGCCGCCCCAGTGGTGGGTGCAGAAATACCTGAAGTACAGCGAAGAGGCCATGGTGGGAGGGGCAGACGGGGCACTCGTGCTTGAGATGGCCGCAGCCCTCGTGCGGCTGAACTTGGACCTGCCCCGCTCATGGCTCAAGCGCGGTTTTGCCTGCGTCCGAGGATTGCCGCCGCCAGCCGGCAGGACACGGCCACGGGTGCCGTACGTAAAGGGGATGGCTTGGCCACGACGAGATGACATGGCAGACATTGTGGCAGCACGGGTGGCAGCGGATGTGGCCAATGCACGAGAAGGTCGGCGGAGTGGGCAGGGAGAGGCAGACAGAGGGCAGGTGGATGCGGAAGGTAGAGGTGCGAGCTTGATTCGGCCAACCTTGCGAGGGCAAAAACCGTCATCACAAGGAATTGGCTTGCAGGTGGCCGGTGACTCTTCCGCACAGCAAGCGGCACTATCCGGTGGACAGGTGGCACCTCAAGGCACACAACCAAAGGATGCAGGGACGCCAGCTGCTCAGAGCGGCACAATGTTACTCGGGCAAACGGTGCCGGAGGGAGTTGGCCAGGATGCAATGCGCACACTTGACGCCCGGCAGGGTGCAGCCTCTGCTGTACAGATGAAGGTGCCGGGGGCTGACAAGCAGGCAGCAAGCGGATTGACCGTCACACAAGGCACAACTGCAGCTGGGCAGGCGATGCCGCAGGACGTCAGCGAACAGACAACAGGCACGCCACGTGAAAACCGGGTCATGGATCATCTGCAGGCAGGTTCACTCACGACTGCGGCTGACATGCGCCCGCCCGCACCCGACCTGAGCCCGTCTCAGTGTGTCCTGGCTATCTACGTGGTAGCCAAGCTGCGTGACAATCCCACTGCTGCCCTCAACGTATCCTGGGCAAAGCGCTTGTTGGCGCGCCTCCTGGCGGACATCCCCGCCATCACGTCAGGCGCCTGGTCCCCTCCGCCCGCCACACCACTCATCTCAAAGCGTGCAGCAGCTCGGTTACGCAGAAGTGCGGCCATGGCGGCAGCTCAATCTACACTGCCACAGGCTCAGAGTACACCAAGCGTGGTGCGGCACAAACTCGACAATGACAGTATCACTCACGGCGCAAAGCCCCGGGCAACTGGCGCTTCCCAGGAGCAGAGTTTGCCCTCCACGTCGTCGTTGCAGCCCCACGCACACCCTGCCCTGCCCAGCCCACCTCAGGGCCTCCTCACTCCACCACCACCACCAGCGCCCCTCAATAGACAGTCAGAGCCCAGTCTACCCCAGCAGCAGCAGGGCGTGATTTCCACCCAACCAGTGCCACCAATAACCTCTGTATCCAGCCCAGGGCAGGGCCCACACTCATCCGCACAGCCGCCTTCACCCGAGGAACTGACTCAGCGTGCCCAGCGGCTGGTTGATGTCCTGTATGCGTGTGCTGAGCTGCGCTACCCACCCCAGCCAGCCGCTCAGAGTCAGTTGCTGCGGGAGGTGCGCTCCGCCCTGCAGCACGCCACACCGGCGCAGCGGGCCACGGTTATGGTAAGCCGTGGGACCAGGGAAATGGATACAGGTTCGGGTTGAAAGGCCAACTCTGTTGCTGCAAGTAACCTGATGCAGTGTAACAGTGGCAGGGAGGGTTCACGTGCAAACTGACAGGCTGAGGGGGCAAAATGTGGTGCTGGTCTTTGCGTGGCAGTAGTTCGTCCTCTGTTGATGGACCAGTCATCAGCACTGTGCTTTTTAGCAGCCGTCAGTATGTTGTTCTAGCGCTGAGCTACAATGTTTGCAGCATCGACATCAGTGCGCAGCCAACTTGGCACTGTGACTGACTGCATTGGTCTCTGTTGCTCTGCCTGCAGGTGTGCCTCGCTGTGCTGCGCATCACCCCCGATGCCGACTGGACCGCGCAGTTCTTTGCGCACATGCGCTTGTCGCTCCCCGCCTACAGCGCACAGGAACTGGCAAACACGCTCACTGCGGCCGCGTACCTGCGCATGGAGCCAGGTGAGACACATGGGGCACGCGCATGGAGCCAGCTGAGACACATGGGGCACGCGCATGGAGCCAGCTGAGACACATGGGGCACGCGCATGGGCTTGACGTGCACAGTGGCTTCACCAGCTGACCTGATGAGAATGCGGACCGCATCATGACCAATTTGAACATGGGTACCTGCTTGTGTCTCCAAGCTGATGCCTTCTGAACATGTGCTGTGTCTATGTACATCTGACGGGCACCAGTTTGTGCATTTCGCACTTGCCCAGGACGTGCACTGCATCATCACCATTATCAGCAGCAATCACCACTCGAACATGTGGCATCTGTTCATGTTTGTCAGCTGACGCCTTGGCAGGCATCCTTGTGCGCACTCATACTTGCGCTAGCGTACTTGCATATCAAGAGTTGGTGCATATCAATTGGCTGCAACTTTGAACACAACCAGTGCCTCTTGCATGGAACTTTACTCCTGAATGACCAGCACACTAAGCGGTTGCACATTTCTCTTGAGTGACTCTTGTTACTGGTGCTGTGCATGCAGATGAGGCGCTGATCAGCCGCGTGCATGCGGTGGCATCGGGCTATGAGTTGGTTCAGCTGGCCATGCTCGTGCGCAAGCTTCAGTCATCACGCATAGCTGCGGAAGTGCCCTGGCTTATGGCCATTCAGCTGGCAGCCACCAAGCAGCTGTCTGGGAAAGCTTGAGAAAACATTGCATTGTTTATTGTTGAAAACATGCGTGCATAATTGTTTACATGGAACAGGCTCTAAATCCGGACTCGCACATTCCGTGAAGGGGACTTGGCACCACCTCAGGCGATATGGCAGGGACAAGCAGTAATGGACAAGCATGTCATCGTCAGAAAGGTGCTTTGAGGGTGTACGTGAGAATCATTATTGCTAGAGCACCCCTTGCTATCTGCATGTGACCGTGAACATATCATGCCATCGTGCAGCCCTCATGTTACCAATGTGGTTGGCGGTGCCCTTGGCAAAGACAACTATGCGTCAGGCGAGTTATCTGAAAGGATTGCCATGTGCCAACGAAGCAGTTGAAGCCATGATAATGCTGAGACAAAACCTGCCGCATCACATCCACAGCTACATGCACATGTGGGCAACACGCAGCACATGTCAGAGGCATGCAGGCTCCAGCCCAAGCCTTGCTCTGTGGTTGGCGGAAGCATCCCTGTGTGTTCATGATTGCCAGTTGGACTGGAGATGATTCAGAAGCCAAAGGGATGATCCAAGGCGCCCAGGAGCGTAAGGCGTCATGTAGCACAGTGTACATCAGTTGGATCGCATCGGGCATGGCCGTGATGAGGGGCATGCTGCATGGAGCGACAATCCAGGCTGGCATCGAACGGCAGGATGAGTCGACATCCACCGCTCGTCCTCACATGTGTTACATGGTAAAAAAGAATATCACCGTCGTCCCACACACGTGGATGGCATGGCCATTGACATAGTTCCATGTGTTGTTCTCAGTGCAGACAAAGCCACTGGGACACAAGGAACTGTCCCAGAACTGGCAGACATCTTTTTTTTACCTCTAGATGCTAGAAAAAGGCACGCTTTTCAAACATCGGACCGTGGAAGGAAATGACTCGAACTACACTACGTTTGTGACAGACCCCAACCTCAGCTACATACAATCAAAGAACAAAAGAAAACGGATTACCAGGAATAGACTGCAAGCAGACGGATTGAACAGCTGCAATGTAGCCTCGCGCAAGTTGGTTTGCCCTCGCCCTCAAACGCCACAGGGTGCTTCTCCCAGTTGATTGGCATACTGTGTGGCATGCTCCACTGGCCCCATGACAACCTACACCTACTACAACACGATCTAACTACAGGAAGCACTGGCATAGCAGCAGCTTGCATGCTTTCATCGTAATGCGGGCGCAACCCACTCTCAGCGGGTGGCATTGTTAATGTAGTGCGTAAAGGGCGCTTAGGTACAGATGAGTTGAAAATTCAAAACGACAGCTCCTATGCTGGGGCGGGACAAACTCATCCACCCTGACAAGACGACGCCTCCGCAGCAAAGGTACCTTAAATTGTGATTGAAGGCACCTCTCAAACCAATACTTCTCCTCTCAACCTCAGAGCTCAAGAAAACCCCTAGAGAAAACGGTCTGCGCCTTCAAGTCGTACATGGGCAAAGCACAGACTAACCCACTTTCCTTGTACAAGACCTGATAAGCGGTTGACATAGTTTGACTAGGGCTTGGGTTTGAAGCATCGTTGCAGCATGAGGAAAGCTTTGAGGTGACCCATTGGAAAGCCGCCAGAAATCACGTGGACCAGAAGTGGCAATCACACTGTGATGGCAGCAATGAATAGCGTCGCAGGGGTGTCACGGCGGCCATGAGGGCATGGAAAGGGTAGGGTCATGCAGCAACATGCAGAAATGGCGATGAACGGATTCAACTCGCACTGTGCAACTCACGACTTGCACTTGTATATTGCCTCGTGTTGTGCTCCACATTCTCTGATATGCATGACCTCTGCCATGACTTGATGTCGTGGGCAAGGCCATGTCTGATTGCGTGAACTCGAACCTCAGCATAGATGTGCTCTTCAAACACAACCAGCACACCAAAACATACGAGAATCATTGTTAGTTGTGGCGGCTGGTGAATGCCCCGCTGACAAACGTCTTGAAGTCTTGCCTGGATCAAATGTGTTTGTATATCTTGATCCTGCCACACTGCATGCCTGGCCATAGGTTCAGCCCATGATGCTCCCGCTCCCATCCCAGTCGTCCTTGTTGGTCCTAACCACTCAACACGAACAACCTAGCCACTACGCACAACTTGACATCGCACAACGCTAAGCAAGTCATGAACAGCGAGGCAGCTGCGTGCCAACGCATCATGCGCACAAGAAGGTCGCACCTGCCACTCGCTCGGCACCAAGCACTAACAGATCCCATAGGTTATGCAATGGAGCGGCAGGCACAGACCTAGGCCAGTTGTTTGGAGTCTGATGATATAAAAACCCTAGTAAATCAACAGAGAGGCTGCCAAAAATGCATCAATAATGCATCATGCCAAGTTGCTGATAAGCCATCTGTCATCTCTCACAAGTCCTTCTGCGCTGGTCACGTTGATACAGCAGACCACAGCAAAAAAAAAGTTTGCCAGTTTTGGGACAGTTTCCAAGGACTGCACTGAAACCAGTGTGTGTTCGCAAAAATTGTCCCAGAACTGGCAAACTTCTTTTTTTTTTGCTGGCTGGTTTGGCATGTCAAATTGAGAGTCAATACAACCAGGACACGATACCTCCAACGTCATGCCATTCCCTAGCCTGACCGCAGAGAGCTAACTCTGCTGCACAAAAACGCAATCTCGTTCTGCCTGCAGCGATGCAACGGCCGTGTGTGTAATCTGAGTTGTTGGCCAACACGTTCACTCGGATGAAATGAGGCATGGCGAGCAGTTTCCCTTCTAAGGACTTTATGTACCTCCGTTATCGCTTGCCGTGGTGTCGCTCGCCGTCTGAAGTCTTGGTGTAGCTGCTGGCCGGCCGCTGCTGCCCCGTGCCTAGAGTGGCCGCTGCCCGCTGCGTGCGCATCTGCAATAACTGCGCAGGAAGGTCCTGCACCGGTTCCCGTGGGCGTTTCTGAACAGGCTCCCCTGCAGCCGCACCGGCCTCCCGGGCACGGTGACCAGCCTTAGCAGCGGCTGGTGGTGCAGCTCCGACAGAGACACGAGGGCTGGGGGGCAGCAGGCAATGAACGGGCTGACGCTGCAGATTTGCTTGGCGGTCCGTCCCAGTGTTCACCAGTTGGCGTGTTTCAGCCGCACACACCGCAGCACCTGCCGCATCATCACCGCACTTGGCCAATCCATCTGCAGCCTGCACCCCTTGTACCTCGGCTGCCCCTGCCATGTCCTCATCGTCCTCTCCATCCCAGTTCACAGACTCCTCAGAACCCTCAGAACCGTCTAGGGAAGGAGTGCCTGAGAGGGCTGCACCGTTACAGCTGGAGAGCTTGCACTGGGGCAGCAGGAGTCGGATGCACAGCCCTCCTGCCCCCACTTCACCCTGTAGCTCCGCTCCTGCTGCCACTGCTGCTGCGCTGCCACCAGCACTGCCACCACCGCTGGGACCTGCAAAGCCTGCTGCACCCGCTGCTGCTGCACCAGCTGCCCGGCCATCAGCACTAGTCGGGCCAGAAGTGCTGGGCCTGCTACCAGGCTCCCCCAAGCGTGGTTGAGGCGACTGATGCGCAGCAGGAGGGCAGCCTGCACACAAGTAACTAGGCTGTGCCTCTACAGCTAGTTCACACTGGCCATGGCCAACAGGCAGATGGTGCGCTGGACCAGCGGTACCCTCGCCGTCGCCACTGCCACCCACTCCATAGTTGGAGCCGTTCCCGCAACCGTGGCTTCCGTCTGGCCCAGCATCCCATCCGGCCCCTTGCACACGTCCCTCGCGCAGTCGCATGGCAGGGCTCGCCCGCGCCGGAGCTGCGATTTGGCCCACATTAGGTCCCAGCGGAGCAATGGGTCGGTAAGGCATTTGGGTCGGTTGCGCCGCATGGCGTGCGCGCATGCCGATGCAGCAGGTGCCATCAGGGCCGATGATGTGCAACTGCGATAGGTGTGGCAGGCCTGCCAACGAACGGCGGGATCGGGATGTCAGCTGAACCTTTCCGAGATACCTGCATAGCGACAGACGGAAGGGCAAGTGGTGGGCGGCGGAGATTCATACCCGATCCCTGCGCTGCGTCGCAAAACGCCAACCACAGCATCACGCTTCACGTGCTTGGCAACGTGGCAAATCGCTGACTACCAGCGCCCAACTTAAAACCTCATACATCAGCCTCTCACACGGCCAGGAGACAGGCTAGAGGAGTTATGCATCAGGCATCACGTTCTCTCTCCCCACTGCCGCACACAGATTACTCATGGTCGCTGAAGATCGTCTGCCTTCAGGCCAAAGATTCGCACTTCCAGCATTAGCCTACTACACAGCAAGTGTCTAGAGGCGACATGCATGCATGCATGCAACACGTCGTGCCACTGGCTGCATGTGCTTGTCCCTGTGCTGGCCCACCTGAGGTGCCCGAGGTTGCGCCAATGGGAGGTCATAACGCCCACACTCTCATCGGTCAGGACAGCAAGATTACCGACGGACAGCACCTGCGATGTAGGTCACGACGACACAAGCGTTAGACTTACCACATGTACACATGAGCTTGGCCACGTGGCGCACATGTGTACATGTAGTTGGCTGTCTCAGAAAGTAGGGGTCTGCCGCAGCTGCTTGCTTCAACGCTGGTCACGTTTGCATGGGAGCCCTACAAAAGCACACGTCCAGTCTCAAGTTCCAAGTAGCAGCTGAACCAGCGTCTACTGCGCCCTCCCTCCTGTGCAATCCCTGCTGAGTGTCCCCCTGCGCACCGGGTTGTTCCACTCCTGGAACTCGAAGCGTGTGAGGGCAGTGAGCGGTGCCAGGCAGGTCCACCCGCTCAGGTCCCTCGTCCACACGTCCACCTAAGGGGCGCAGGGGGAGGGGCCACCAAGACAGCGTGAAGCATGGTAAGGGCACAACCTTATAAGCCGCCTCATTGCCCCGCAGTGCACGCCACCTACCAGCATGCGCGCTAGTAAGAATGACAATTCACTGAGAAAGAGTGGCGGGCGGGAAACACGACAGAGTGGCGCATCACACGGGGGCACGGCCGCACAGGCCACTGTCTGCATGAGAGCATACGCCATCTGAAGTACAGCATTTGAATACTCTGCCAACCTTCACATCACAACTTGGCTTTGCTGTCACTGGCACAGATCTATGCAAGCTGGCCTTAGCCACATGCCGGTCGATATGCTGCCTGCCCACCATGTTCAGCGCAAGCTGCCTCAGCTGTTTGAGAGTAGCCAGGGCCTCCAGGTGTGCGTCGTAGATGACACAGCCGCCCAGCAGCAGGTGGCGCAGGGCAGGGGAGGACCGGGCGGAGGCGAGCATCATCATCATCTGGACACGCACACGCACAGGGTCAGGGCAAGACGTGAGCATGCATGCTCCTCTCATGTGTGTGTTCCTCATGTGCTTGCAAGCAAAACATCAACAACAGCTAGCAAACCAATATGCGATTCTATATCTTGATGAGCATATACAGGAACAGCGGTCCATCTGCGGATGAGCGACGCAACTCAATCTTGGTATGCCCGCCTGTTCCGCCTGCTCAAATCATTACAGCTACACACACCAGCCCCTTTGCCCGTGTCACCTCGCCATAGGACAGGTCCAGTCCCTCTAGGTCCAGCACCTTGAGCCGCGGCAGTAGGGAGGCGGACTGAAGCAACTGCACACACAGCCGCAGAGAGGCCCAGAACCAGTTATCACGTGATCACGTGCCAGATCATCACATGCCCAGAAATTACGTGCAAAATCATCAGGTGTCAAGTCATTGGCTGGAGTGTGCTTGGAGACCTTGGTGCCGACTCGGTGGCCATCGTTAGCCTGTGCCAACTTCAGGCCAAACTCTTGTGATAGGGCTAGTACTTGGCA